>JARCZZ010022476.1:0-28515 GCA_030323915.1 Brotogeris chrysoptera
TGAGCCTGGAGAAGAGAAGGCTGCATTGAGACCTCATAGCAGCCTTCCAGTATCTGAAGGGGGCCTATAGGGATGCTAGGGAGGGACTCTTTGTTAGGGACTGTAATGATAGGACAAGGGGTGACGGGTTCAAACTTAAACCGGGGAAATTTAGATTGGATATGAGGAAGAAATTCTTTCCTGTACGGGTGGTGAGGCACTGGAATGGGTTCCCCAGGGAAGTTGTGAATGCTCCATGGCTGGCGGTGCTCAAGGCCGGGTTGGTCATAGCCTTGGGTGTCATGGTTTAGTGTGATGTGTCCCTGCACGTGGCAGGGGGGTTGAAACTAGATGATCTTAAGGTCCTTTCCAACTCTATCTATTCTATGATTCTATTGCTGAATAGTAAATCAAACACACATGCCCTAAAAAACTGTTCTTCATTACAAGGGCTTTCAAGTACCATTTGCATTATAAACCCAATCTAGCAAGCTCCACAATCTTGCAGGCTGAGACAGACAGTGTGCTGTTTATTCATTATCATCATTTTGAATAATGTTATTTCTAAAATTATATAAAAAAAACCCAGCAATTTCCTAATGGCTTCTTTTTATCTCATAGTCTTAGGATGCTGAATTACTCCAAACTGCTTTGACAGAATTCCAGACCTCAGACCTAGTATTTGCAATGATATTAATGTGTAAATTAGCCACTACCATTTGCCCTTCTGTTTTGACTGTGTCCTCTGCCTATCGTTCAGTTACACATCTTTAGAGAACAGAAAATCTTACTTAAATTCTTACTGCTTTTGGGAAGTTGCTGCAAATACACTTGTGCCATGCTGCCTTGGAGTATCTTCCTTACCTATTATGGAACCAAAACGAAAGGCAGTAAATACCCAACATTTAACCTGGAAGACAAATTAAAATCATTTTATTAAGCAGTCTATAAGTTAAAAACATCAGAGATTCAGTGTTGAAAAGAGGTGGCAAGCTGTCTCAACTTCTCTTTGGCTGTGGAAGGTCTATGACAGCAGTTGTATATTGTCTGCATGCCATCAATTTTATATTTCCTTGCTTTCTAACATTTGTTTGCTTAAGTAGAAAATTCCTCTTGAATGGTCAGGCTTTCCAACATTTAAAATTTGTGAGGTCTGTGGTTTTGTATTTTATCTATTCTGCAATGTCCTTTTAATGCATTTTCCAAAAAAGGTTAGTTTAATTTCTGTTAATAATTTTTCTTTCTGTGATTGAGGCTAGGAAGCAACATTCCAACATAGTGTGAAATATCTGACTATGTTTATTATTAACAGACCATCTTCCAAGATAGTTTTGTTAATATTGTGAGTCACACACCAGTGCGTAAGATTTTCTTCTTGAAAAAAATTATTTCCTCTGTCTTTTCATTTTTATGTGACTACCTTGCAATTGTCAGTCCATAAATTATTGCTACATTGCGCAGAAAAGCTTGCAGACAGTTTTTCTGTAAAATAAATTTTGCTTAACAATCATTTTTATAACAGTTTCTGTGAAAACCAGAGAAGAAGATATGGTTTGTGCATGTTAGTGATGATGTCTTATACATAATAAAAATAAGTTGTAGATACTAAGAAGATCACAGGTCATAGGAGAATTACAGATTTCAGAGTGCTTCACTGAACTGGCTTATTTATGTAGGATTCGCTTTTGAAACTGAGTCTGAGATTCTGGTCAGAGAATTGATTTTTGCTTATTTCAGTAGGTCTTGCTTTCGTCCAATATAGGAACTTCTTACGTTCACATCACCGTACCTGGTCCTATATCTCAAAAACCTTCTGCTCCTAGGACTTTTTCATGATTTTGTTTAAATGCTTTTACTAAGAGGGTTAATAGCAATTGAAACAGGAACATCCAACCTCTACTGGAAAAAATAATCACATGTGAAAAAGCTATTAAAATACCGTTTCTAGTGACAACCAGTTAGAAATCTGCACACATGCCAGGTTCACAAGGAATTGCTGAGATTTTTTTAATCATCTGGAAATACCCTTACTAGGCTTTAAAATTATAGCCACCAGCCTTGTTACTGAATTTCTCAATGATTAGCAAGGACTGTATTCTCACTGCACCCTGGCCTGCTCCTGGCAACAACCACTGTGGAAATGAAAGGAGGAATACAACCAGTTCTTTGCTGATGGTTTTATCTTTTTATCTTATTGTGTTTCACAACCATGTATTTTTCATCATTCGCAAGTTGGAAAGCAATATGGTATTTGAAGATGAAGTGCAGTTACTGGACAGCAAACAAAAGCACTTTTTGTCAAGCTTCTTGAGAAAATTCTAAAAGGAATCTCTTATTATTCTTGCAGACAGTATAAATTAGTCCCAGACTAGATGAAGAGACTTGGATAAAGCAGTGGCAAGACAAGGGTTACTTAATCTAGCATCTTCAGAAACTTGGATAAAAACACAGGTTACAAGCTGCTGCCATTATTTATGGTCTTTTGGATTTCTAGTGTTTTTCATAGACAGTTCTATTTTTTTCTGTAAACACTGTTTAATTGCACCTCTGCTGGGAAACAGTCACAGATACATGACAGGCAGAAATTTAAGTAGGCATTAGCGATATTGCAGGGTAATATTACAGGTTTGGAGCCATTGAATCTATGGCCATAACCTAAATATAATGCAGAGAAATTCTGGGTAGAGATTTCTCTTAACACAGAGAAAAGAGAACTAGAAATTCAGTAAAAGGAAAACTTCATTGAAGCTTTTTGAAAAACTTAAGTGAAAAAAATTCCTAATTTGCTGCATGTATGGTAAAGAAACAAGGATGAGTCCCCTTGTGCCTCAGAGTTTGTGCAGCATTCATGATGTGAGAAATGCTCTGTACTCCAGGCAGTAGAGATCTAAAGCTGTGGATATTCCACCAATTCTGGGTCAGCTTTGTAGAGAGCAGTTCCAAATCAGGTTGCCAAGGGTACAAGAGAATGATACCTGGCTGGGTGCTACTAGAATAGGTATAAGAAGTTAAATATAACATGTAAATTCACTTTTTTAACCAGTGATTCATTCCCAGCAGAAGAGATGGTAAAGGCACCTTTTTGCTCCAGGCATTCTTCTGCAACTTTTAACTATTTGTTCATGTCCATTTTGTTTCAGGAAATTTATTAGAGTTTAATAACTCATTTGCTGTAGTTCCTTATCAGCAAAAGTAGAATTCTGGCAAGAGAAGCCTTGATGGGTCTTCCAAATACGTCAGGTGTTAAAATACTTGCATTACTTGCACTCCAGCATTTAGCTTCCATCTATGCACAGCAGGAAGCTGCTATTCCAACCTTTCTTAAGTCCATAATTCTTCATTAACGATAGAACTAATCTGTACTGATTTTGTGTACAGTCTAACATTCTTCACCTTGGTTTCTCAGAAGGTACAAAATCAGACATAGCTTATATACAGATCAAGGTGAGTAACGGGTTTGGCAAGTCAAATATGCTGGACATGCTGGACAGTGTTTACACAACATAAAGATGATTTAATTTACTTACAGTGGAAGCATCAAAATTGCTGTGCTCAAATTTGACGTGCTAGTAGGCCTTTGTCTGTGTAGTAAATATTCAAAGATGACAAAATGCTTCAGAAAATATTAGACAATCACAGAAGTGATAAGAGATTTAAAAATCCTGCATAGGAAATGATAAAAGGAACTTAGGTCTCTTATGTTGGACCACACACACAAAAAAAATCAGAACTGGAACTTAATGTTTTTCAATGGGAAATTAATGGTTTCAAGGTACCTTTTTTTCTCTTCTTCTGGTTTTGATTTGATTATTTAAATTTTCAGAAGTGTTTGGGGCTTTTTTCCTGATAATAGGTTGTTCTATTTTAACATTTGTTGTCCAAAATCTGTGTAGAACTTGAAGAAATGCATTACTATGGCTTCATCCAGTATAAGACCTAAGAATTCAGTGGATGGATTTCTATTTAGCAGACTTTGGAGCACACTCCAGTGAAGAGTCACATTTTCATCCGTAATATGAAAAATGTTAGTGTTTTGAAAGTACTTTTAAAAATAAAAAATCCTTAATATAGCTAAAATGTAATAAGATTTTGCATTCAAAAGCAAAACAATGGAGCCTTAAAAGTCTTTCTCCTTCCAACCTTGCTTTCTGTATGTCTGTAGTATCAATGAAAGTTATACTGCATTGTTTTTCTTAAGTATTCTTAGTTCTCAAACAGGAAAATAGACCAAATTTTCTTTTCCAGAAAACGTGTTTAACTAGTGGAGATAGATAGACATGTTACAACTGCCATTTTAGTGAGTCTAGAAGTTGCTTTTGCTGCATTACTGAAGAACCACAGGACATCTAACATGACAGACATAAGAAAAAATTTATTTTTGACTAAAAGTATGAAAGCTGCAGTGTACTTCACTTTTTATGCTTTGGTTCCTCTATACATTTTCACAGCAATATCACTTAGTAATTATTTATTTGTATAGTGCTATTGTCAAGTCATGATCAGGACCTTCCCATTGTCCGTTTACAAACACAAGGAAAAAGAGACCATTATTGCAAGAGATTGATATGACATCTGCTGTCTTACTCCTGATTAAGTTTTAAGTGGACACTTCTGAAGTTAAAACTCACACCTCCACAGAAATGCAACTGATTCATACTTTATAGGAACAAAGGAGCATAAATTACACATTGAGAGATTGTAATAATTGAAGTACAAAGGTTAAAGCTGACTTCAGTTAAATCAATAGTAAAATCCATTTACTTCAGGGTGAGCGGTGAACCACTACAAGTTTCCCATGCAATAACTCACTGTTAAAACTATTAGTGGGAATAGGAGAGTAGAAAGTATTTGATCCCACAGAAATTTCAAATAAAAACAGAAGAAAAACACTATCAAAAAAATTATTTATCATTTCTTCAGGTAAAAAAAAACCAAACAAACAAACCTAAACATGTTATATAATGCTTTTAAGAAAATTATACTACTTGCAATAATATAATAATATAATACACTATATTTTGCATCTAAATACAGCTAGATTATAAAACAAAGACCAGAAAAGACAGTGTTTTCAACTAATACTGTGCCCAAACTCCACATAACTCTCAAACCAAAGGGAAGCTCTCAATGTGTAGTACTAAATGAATGGGTGAAACAGAAGGAAAAGGAAGTGTTATATAAAAAAAAAACAGCAAGGAATTTGCAATGTAATTAAAAAAAAAAAAGAAATTATAGTTAACAGGCAACCTGCCTTTTGCAAATGCCAGAGAATAAAAATGGAAATTACTGGTAAAGGAGTTATATAAAAATAAAGGTTAAGAAAAAGTTTGCAAATCTCTATAATGACACTGTTATCTCACAAAGAAAATGCACTTTCCTGAATGTCAAACATCTGCTTATCCTTCATATTTTCTTTTCAAAATGTATTGCCAGAGAAGGGTGTTTCATGCACTTTGGCAAATCACCTTAGATACTCTTCTGGTTCTGTTTGAAAGTTTCCAGCATTAAGAAGCTCATTTCTTCCTCAGTTCCTCATGCTTCCATGAGTTTAAGAGAATATTTTGCAGTTGCTGTTGAGAAACTGGAGCTCTTGTGTAATTTTGATTGCTTCATTGAGCTATAGGAAATGTTGTTTGCTTTGTTGTTTGAACTTTTGGTTGGTTTTTTGTTTGTTTGTTTTGGGTTTTTGGTTTTGTGTTTGGTTTTGGTTTGGATTGGTTTTGTTTGTTTTTTTTCCCCTTCATCTTCTATTAATACTTTGTTAAAAAATAAAAAATGTAACAAAAACCTTTCTGTGCTGGAAACTGCATTCTACTCAATATTGTTCAGAGAGAATCAAATCTCTAATTAGTAAATGGAGAGTATATAGGCAAGGCCTATTTTTCCCTTAGGCAGAACATGCTCTTGATCTGAAGGCAGGATAAATGTGTGCAATATAAAGTAAATTTTAACAAGAAGCCTTTACAGTCCCCTATAAAAAAATCACTGGAACTGAAGTGTTCACAAAATGCTCTCTGTAAGTTGACAACAGCTGAGCTAATGCTACAAATCTGCGCTTTTGCATCCCTTAGCAAAATATATTTCTACTTGCACAAGGGTCACACAAACCATCTAAACCATGAAAATGTGAAAAAACATGTCTGAGTCACTCTAACTCCATTTCTGCCTCTTCATTATTAATTTCATTTACCAGATGATTTTTTAAGACTGATTGACTTTTAATATGATATTTTGTATATAATGGTGAGTTAATAGGCTTTCTAGGAATCAGTGTTATTAATTAGCATTTATTATTCTTTACAATTATATATTTACAAGTACTTCTAAGCACAGTTCTTCAGATTCTGTGCCTCCATAAATGAAAAGGCTTTTCTAGGCTTGCTTCTGAAGAGATGGAACATGCTTAGGATGTATTATGTTTAACAGCATAGATCATGCTGTTGTCTCTGATGCTGTAAATTACTGATGTGTCATTAAGGCACTGCTGCCACTTCCTATACACGATCTTCAAGGCCTGTCTGATTGTATATTTGTGTGTAAGAACAGTGGCTAGCACACTGTGGGTGTTGATGGAATACAAATGACTGTAATTCTATTGTATGTAGCACTTCTTTTGCTCAGCAACCTGAAATGTTGCATTCATCATTATGATTAAGAGTACAGATGTTCTCCATAGAGAATATCGCATAGTGGGAAGCCACACTGAGATAGTCTAGCAGCTATCTAATGTCTTGTTGTCAGTTGATCATAAATACCGTAAGACTCATTGAGCAGATGAGGCAATTGAGGCAAAGAAATATAAAGTGTCTTGCTTGTTTGGCTAGTGTTGGAAGCAGCAGGAGAGAAAACTAGAAATTCTTTCAATAAAAATTTGTTTCAATTTAGATATTTTCAATGCTTGTATACTTGCTCTAGCAATAGCTTTTATTAGGTAATCCCTATTAACAAGCTGTATTAAATTTGCTGCTATTTTTGGGTGCAAATTGTAGAACTTTTTTTTTAAATGTATTGTAAACATGTTTCCCTTAAGCATATACACGTGGGACTCAAATTTGCCTCCCTTTTTCCTTGTGCAAATCTTATTGATTAATTCAGAAAGCAAAATGAAGTACAGACATCTCTTATTCCTAAAATAATTTAAATTAGAGACATTTTCAGAATTTAGAAGCACAGAACAGAACAAATATGTTCTCATATGTTCTTTACTAGTTTTCCCAAATGCACATTATCACTCTTTTTTTTCTTTTTACTTATAAATTCTCTATAGCTGCGATTCTACTTGTAATGTACCTTTGATCTCCGTTTTGCTGCCTCCAGGTCAGCAAAGATATTAAATGCAAACCTACGCCTCAATGACTATAGATGCTTTAAATATGCTCTTATCTTAACACATATGTGTAGATAGTTTCAGAAAAAAACAACCTTGAACTTACATCAACATGTTCAATAGAATACATGATGGTGCTCCTGGTTTGGGGGTTACATGTAGATTAGTTTTCTGCCCTGGAAATAATAATCTCATACTTACTTTCTTCTTTAAAATTCTTTCTTTAAACATGCTCCAGCAGTGAAACTATAATTTTATCATCCTTGAAGGCTAAAGTTGTGCCTGTGAATACCCTTACAAATTATTCCTAAAGAATTACTGTGTCTATAGTCTGTTGGTTTCAGACATGAGGATTTCATATTTGTGGTATCATTAATGCATAGCTATCTGATGTAAATTAAAATAGTAATGTTGTGTTTCAACTTTTTTTATGGTCTGTATGTTCCGTTTTCTGTGCACCTTCCTTATTTTAAGTTTATCTTTTCTTTTGAACTATTTTTGTGCTTCTGTGTTTATTTTCCTCACGAGTAATATTTTCATTAAATATGAATTTTAAGCCACCATAAGATAGTCTGCTGCTTTACTCTTGCAATAAAATAATATGAAAGATTATCTTAAATACTCCTGTTTGTACTTTGAACGATGACATCAAATGATGTTGGATGATAGGCTGTGGGAGAGACAAGGAAAAGAAGTTGTTTCATATTTTGTCTTTTGTTTTAAAAAAATGTCTGTTTCTAATCATCAGGTCTCTTTAAAATATAAGTTACATTGACTGGGTTATCACTGCTGTCCTCATCCAAAGCTTATTAGAAACCTGCAGGAATCTGTCCAGCAACTTTAATGGTCATTTATTAAACCTGGAGTGTTTCGCAGTACTATTTCCATCTGGTATTCTGAAAATATTTTTCTTGTTAAACTCCCCACTAGCTGTTTTTTTCTTCGTAAAAAGCATGTGATTGACACATTCAAGGTTGCAATTTGAATTATACTTTGTGTGGTTAAAGGCTACAGAGAAACAGGTCTATTTTTGATGTTCAGGGGTTTCCATTGCTGTGTAAGTTGAGCATGTCCATGAGACACCATGCCTTCTTTCATCCACCATTTCCAGTTCAGAAAAAAAGACCTTGAACTTAACAGCAACCTCCAAGCTGTGAATATATTCAAATGTTATCTGCGTGCACATGTAAGAGAACGTACCCATACAAGCATATGTCACTAGTTGGAGCCACATTTGTATTAGGGTTCAAGATGATATATTTTGAAATAGTTGCAAGCATAAAAATGGAGCCTTGCCAGTCATCACTGTGTTGAACTGCTGGAGCATTTGATGAATTAGAAACTCATGTGTTAGCATTTGGTCAGTTCATCATGTAACTTTGACTAAATTTTGTTTTCTGTGAGCACTAACCTCTGAGGAGAATTAACACTTCAAGGAAAGTTTTACTTCTTTACTCAAAATCCACAACTTTTACCATAGTGTGATACTTGCTGATGGCTGAGAGTCATACACAACTGTATTCATTTGGATATATGAAATCCTTACTTTAGAGTCAAAAAGCCAAAAACTTTGGTATACTAGCAGAAAAATAAATGATATTTTTTGGTTTTGAGTCTGAGGTGGGGAAAACAACAGATGGTAATCTTCCCTATGTGAACCAGATTGTATTTAATTTCTAAAAGGGTCCAAGACATTGGGTATTTTAAATAATAATGTTAATAGGGACAAGAAATCTAGTTTGGTGCTATTTGGAAATCTTTTATGTCACAAAAATTATTTATTCTTCTTCTGTTGGCCTCTGATGAAAGGATGTGGCTTTGCAGGCAGAAAGATATATCAAACAATTCTTACGTTTTTTAAAGACTCACTCAAACAGTCCAAGATAGCTTTTTTTGCAGCACGTGGTGCATTCTATAGCCTTACTGATGAGCTGTGAAATGAAAATTGTGAGCAGATTATGGCCTTTCTGAAACATATTTTTAAAAAGATATGAGTGCATCATCATGGTAGATATCCTGTGCATCAAATGTCATGTTGGCATTGGAACTATCATGGCACCAAAAGTGTCAAAGACTTATGCTAGCTGTGCTTACCCTTGTCCATGAGTCCTGCCTCTAAAGGCTCCTTATCTAAAGACTCCTGCTCTGCTTTCTTCCTTGTGAATGCAATTGCCAACAGTCTCTTGCTGGGGACCAAATCCACAGAGGAGTCAAACACCTTATTTTACATTTTTTGTGGTTTGGATTTTAAAGCATCATCTGTTTTCCCATTACTAAGAATAGCATTATTTTTGCCAGCAAAATATCAAAAAATGACCACAATGGCTTTTACACTAATTCCTGTTTAAGCCTCATTGCTAGTTAAGCACTTTGCTGCTGCTGTTTAATAGTTACAGATCCCTGCTTTCTGAAATGTTCCAGGAGTACAGCAGGCCATATCTTTAAATAAAATACAAAAAGAGGATACTGTATAAGTAATGTATAACAGAGTGCTTTGTGTAACTTCCTAAGTTTTTTATGGTATAAAACAATTCTATATGGATTGTATGTCTAAATTTCAAGTATTATAACTTAAATCAAAAGAAAACAACTTCTGAGAGGGCAAAACAGTCAAACAATTCATGTCCCAAAATAACTGACCCAGAAACAACTCCAAAACCACCAATATAGCAGCATCTGGAGGGCTATGAAGAACCAGATGCTGTTGCAAAAATATCTTCCACAGTCTGACATTTTGTGCTGTAGCTGATGTCCAAAATACAGTTGTAAATATAATGGAACATATAACTCCCCTACCACTACTCCTTTTTTAATAGAGAAAACCACTATACAGCATGATTCAAGAATTCCAAGTAGTTGAGGGGTGAGGTGGGGGGGTGAGGAAAATCCAAAGTCAGCATCTGTAAACAAAATAATGCAATAACAATTACAGTATCTTGCTGTGTACTGGAGCTCCTAGTCATTTTCATATAGATGAGCTCCTATAGAAACTCTAGATCTGACCTAAGGACTTTGAATTAATTCTCATGTTTTCTCTAATATGTCTCATGTCAGTATTTCAAAATACATCTGTCAAATTTCAGAATACCTCGAAAATTGGTGTTGTTTATTGCTATATATTTGCCAGATTTGGAAGTTCAGTTTTTGTGAAAGTTAATGATTAAAGCAGACTTTTCTCTTATGTATGACTTTATATCACTGGTGCTCACTTTAAAGCAATTTAAATAGTCTTTCTGCTTTCACTGTGTCCCCTTGGAAGTACTTGCTTTCCCTTCTCCAGAATGAGATTGATGATGTGCACTCTCTGTTCTACTTCAGTTTTACCCATCCTGCTTTTTTTCTTCACTTTATATGAATTCTGCTGAGAGTATCACGCTGAAGATCACCAAAACCACTTACCAAACAGAGAAGAAAAGGAGACTGATCTTGATCATATATTGTAAGGAGTGCTTTAGGCGGAAGAGACCTGAAGTAGGATGAGAAAAAGCAGAATAAGGTGAGTAGGATGGGGTAAGTAAGTTCATAGCTGATGTTTGTTAATTAAAAGTAAAGTAACGAGTATGCATACAAGAATGTACAGCCAATCTTTGTTGAACTCATTTGAACTAATAGTCTGAATTCTTACTGTAGACATATCAGGAAAACACATTGGCATATTCTTAACTTTCCATTAATGCCTTGTTTCGTTAAACTATTTTAGCCTTGAACATATGCTTTACTTATTTTGAGTGGTTCCCTGAAGAGTCTGAGACCACTGCTTAGTTTAGGAAGAGAACTATAGCAACTTACAGTATTTCTAGGTAGCAATGGCTGATACATTTTACTGTGACTGAGGCTTACTAGGTCAAGTTTGCCTTATTATTACTTTGTATTTTCCCCATCTGTTAGTAGCCACCTGTTGTATCCCATGCTGGTTCCTGATTAGGGCCTCTGTACAATGCTGTAATAACAAAATAACTAGCAGTCAAAATAATAACAATGGGGTTTTCAGGATGCAATGAATAAGTGCATCTCTCCTGCATTCATTTTGTGAGGAAAACAAAACAAACCCACAGATTTAAGAGAATTAATGTACAAGATGTGTTCATTGACTTATATATTTATTCCTCACATATGATTACACTTGGTGAAAACAATACTAGCACCTTAAAAACTGGCTAATGATCCTTGGTTTTCCACTTGAGATTTGTCAGAGAGACACCTAAATGTGGTCTGGAAAAGAAGAAAAAAGGCCTCATAAAAACTAGTTCCTGAATTCACTAGACATTTTTGGATAATCTTGGCCAAAAGAAATACTTTAAGTAACAATACATCTTAAGTAAATGGTTTGGATTTAGTAAAATCCAAATGTTTTTACTGTTGAAATGAAAAACAAGATGTTTTCAGGCATTCCTGGGACACTGAGATATGATTTAAAAAAACTGAATTGACCTCATAAACCCAGCATATGTGGTTGCTTTAATCCAGCAATGAAGTTGAAGAAATGATTCGCCTCTGCATCCTCTACAATGTGCTGTGACTTAAATGCATAGTTGAGATAGAAGCTTCCCAAACAAACCTCAGAAAAAAACACAACAGTGCCAAGAATAACTCCCCATCTCCTGTCTGAACCACAGAACCACATTAAGCATTTCATTTTGGTTGTTTGCTCCCTTATATTTTGGCATTTTCCTTTTTTTTTTTTTTTTTTTTTTAATTAATTAAATTGGTTTATCATTTGACCATAAATGAATTTTTGCTTTATTTTTCCTGTTTTCTTATGACTGAAGTAAATATGCTAAAATATAAAAGAACCATAATGAGTATTTTTATAAGCAACTGTAAATGCACTTTGTGATTCTTTCTGATCTATAATTTGGAAAACTCCAAGCTGTAGCAAAGGAGGAGTGTGCCTGAGCTGAAAATATGATGGGAATTGGATCACCTCAAGTTCACTTAGTACGATGGTCAGCATGGCTAACCCGGAGTTGGAAACAGTGGTAACTGAGGCTGCTGTTACAGGAACATGCAGAATAGTTCAAAGCCCAGACAAAAGGGACTTTTGGCCAGTTTGGTATAGACGCAATTTTAGAATCAGAAGATTCCATAGTGGTCACTTGAAGGGCATGAATCATCTCTCTCAACTGATGTTCAGCAGTCATCCAGTGTGGTACAGGTCTCCTTCCCTGAGATTCAGGGCTCCACATGTGTGCCAGTTATTTGTCCCCATCTGGCAGCTTTCATAACTCTTTGCATATTCCCTTTGCATACCCTTGTACATAAACCTCCCTGTAAACAAAATCCACAAAGTAAGTCCATATGCATTGATTTAGAGTGTGGGATAGAAAAGTGA
This sequence comes from Brotogeris chrysoptera, assembly GCA_030323915.1. Classification (NCBI taxonomy): domain Eukaryota; kingdom Metazoa; phylum Chordata; class Aves; order Psittaciformes; family Psittacidae; genus Brotogeris; species Brotogeris chrysoptera. The sequence continues at coordinate 12,639 of JARCZZ010022476.1, forward strand.
TTGTTTTGGTAAGTTGGAAGCTCCAGCCATGGCAACTGATGGCAAGTATCTGGCCAAGTCTTCCTTTCCCAGTTGCACTGGAGGTCTTTGCTCATGTAGGCAGAATGCTAATTGCATGCTAAGTGCATGCAGACTACTTCCTAGTCTCTGCATCTACAAACTAAAATTTGTTTTGTCAACAAAAATTTGCTCCAATCAACAAAACCTTTGTCATCCCAAGTACATGTTATGAAAGTAATATGATTAAAGCCCTCATTCCATCTTAATATGGAGGAAAAAGCATATAGATTTTATTGTTGAGAATGGTGTCATAATACTAATATTTTAGGAGAAGGCCAGGACTGTAGTTCATCATCCTATTTCCCCATTACTCACATGCAGTGCATATAACATCATCATACTTACCATTTATTCCTGTGTGTCTACAAGAGAGCTACAGCATGGAAAAGTTATTGCTCCTCCTATATATTCTTGCCAGACTGTATAATCCCAGGCATCTATCTCCCTATCATTTTACAAAGTTATGGGTAAATATGACCCATCTCTCACATCAGATCTACCTGTCTTATCATGTTTTCTGCTATCTTACTGTATCAAGAAGCAGACTGCAATAAAAGTTACATAGAATGGGTGAACCTGAGAAGTTTAAGCAGTGCTTCTTTATTCAGCATAGTCATCTGCAAATTAGAACAGTCATGTAAAATTTATTTGAACTTAACGAAACCTATTTGACTTTAAAACTATCCTGGCAATACTGTGGGAACCAATACACTTTGTGGTATTTCTGACAAAGTCCCTGCCAAAACCTTGTAGTTCATGAAAATTGACAAAACCAACCAAAAATCTTGAACTTAAGGAAAGGTTTAAATTATTTCTTATTATATCCAGATGGAATTACTATTCCCCAGTCACCATCAATGGACAAGAATAATAGAGAGTAGTGAGATGAACATAAAGAAAAATCCTTGCATTTGGGGAGGCAGATTTTAAGTTCCTCACTGAGAATCAGCTGAGTTTCATAGAAGAAAACTGTAAAACTCGTTCTTCCAACAGGGCCTTAGGTCTCTTAAGAATGTTTGAAGATCTTTTCTTAGAAGTCAGACTGGGCTATGAGGTCCTGATTGCCCATCCCCATGCAGACAATACAGACCATGCAGCCACTTTCTTGAAAGATGTTCCAACTACCTGCTATTCCTCCCTGTAGTAGGATCCTGTATTTGTCTGTGACCAGGTACTTTCATTTTTCTTCTTCTGGTGCCTTCTTGAACTTCTTAGTTTATTTCCACACCAAGATATTCACAATTTTTCATTCTGTGAGTGGCATGAAAATAATCAAGAAGATCAGTTTTCTGAACAAGATCTCATCACACAGATTTGTGAACCAAATTTATTATACGCCAGTTTTGCTAATCTGCTTAGTGAAAAATTCTGTGTTCAGTCAAGCAGTAGAAAATATGTTGTGACTAGGTAGCAAAGGGAGCAGTTTGACACTTTTTAATAACCTGAGGCTAATACATGACAATGATTTTGCAAATGGTTATGACTTAGCTTGTATCTTTGGCAAATGAAAGACTTAATGACAAGCATATTATGTTTGTGAAGAAGGCTACTAGCAATTAATATTGAATTTGAAGTTCTAAACCACTCCTCTACACTTAAAGTTAGGATAATACAGCAATTAATATTATAATACTGAGGAAGAAATGAAAAAAAAAAAGATATTTCCAGGAAGCTGACTACTAAAGAATAGAATGAGAAAAGGCACGAGAAAAGGCACAAGAAAAGTAAGGAGAAATAGAAGTTACAGCAGGTAAAATACAAAGCTATGCAAAGTGTGTGAAATAAAAATCCAGAAAAAATACACAGACATACTTTGGAAGTATTTTACTATTCTATAGGAGTACTAAGAGATAATGGGCGTGTGTGTAGGATGGCATGTTCAAGGGATGTGAGGACACTGTTAAGAAAAAAGCTTTCTTTTTTATATCAGCCCTCACTGAAAAGGCTGTTAAATTTTGAGCAATTTTTTTGCAATTATTTTGAGTAAGGTTCTGTCAGAGGTGAGGAGATGGTATGGGATGGTATGTAAAACGTAAAACATTAACAATTACTCCTAAGAAATTAAAGCAAATCAAAATCAAACTGAGCTAATTATCAGCCTACTTAACAATGAATATAGCAATTCTTTACTGACGACTGACAGATGAAATTGAAAAGTGATAAGCCATAATTACTCCTTGCTGCTTTTCTTAGATTTAGCTCTTGCTCCTATTACACTGAAATTATTACCAAATGTCATAAAACAGTTACAGTTGTTTTATTTAATATGCTGATGTTTCTGGGATGATGAGAATAGGCTGACTCTGAATCCTTTCTGCCTGATTTTGCATAATGAAAGTCAGCAAGGCTGTGCATCCCAGATTGTCATGCATGTGTTGTCAGAGCTACTGTGTGGTTTGACTGTCTCCTGATTAAGAATCCCTTCAGATAGTAGTTTTCAGACACCTTTTTTATCTGGTCATATTCATTAAATATCTCCAAAGTGACAGCAAGCAATAAGGATGTTGAGGGTAAAGTAATGTCTTCAGAGGGTAAGATTAAGGCTCATTTAACAGCTCATAGAGGACTCAACCATCAGACAGCTGGAACTATAGAAACTAAACTATCATATTCATGTTAATGCAGTCACTGGAAAGCAAAACCCAACCCACAAACAACAAATCATGGAAAAATGAAAGGTATTGAATAGTAGTAAGAGGCAATTCATTTACCACAGTTCAGCCATTCTTTTTTTTCTATTTTTATTCCAAGAAGATAAAGGACACATCAGGAATAGTTGCTAGGAAGAATCATAGGGTACCAGGCTGGACCTCAAGGATCTTCTGGTCCAACCTTAAAGCCTTGACATCACACATCTTTTGGTACTACTTCACTACGTTTTTGGAAATTTTTATGCTACATAATCCTGTTAGTGGTTGAAATTTATAGTGTCTTTATTACTACATGTTAATAGAAACATGATATAACAAATGATATTGATAAAACAACATGCAGTGAGTTATTGCAATAAGTCATCAGGACTCTTTTATACCTGTCTGACAGTCCTGAGCCTTGCTATGCTCTCAAAATACTCTTATCAAGTACTGAGCTGTTGAGAATCCCCTTCATTGTATGAACCTCTGAAAAATTGCACTAAGATGAATAACATTCACTGACAAGTTTTGCTTCATAACAAGGTAATTGCTGAGGATAAATTATTCTTCAGAAGAAAATTTGCAGTGCACCAAGAGATGTGTAAAAACCACAAAGAAAAACTGTTTCTATCTAATGAGCTATTTTTAGGGAATAAAATATACAATGGGTAATTAGACTAAGTAGTTACTGTGGGTTAAGGTGCTTTAAATCCCTTAGTAAAAATTACTTAAGCTGTGTTTCTAGCTCATTTTCACAAAAGGAGAGATAAGCTGTAGCTATCCACGAGAAACATTAGCATGCATGAAGAATGTAGCTATAAATCACTAATTTTCAATGTAGAAAGTTATAAGGGCACCAACTGGGCAGTATTAGGGCCAAGATTAAGTGTAATTAGGTGGATATATGTAAAAAATTGAGATTTGTATATATGCAATAAATTGAGATTATGAGGTAGTAAAAGTCATTGTTGAGATGCAAGACTTGAGGTAAAATCAGAAAAATTCAGATAACTTTGCTAAATGAAATAGCAGAACTGAGGAAGATAAAATTAATGTCATTAGTGTTCACTGGAAGGAATCGCTGAGCCGCTCTAACATTGATAAAACCTAAATTAAATTGAATTTGATTCTGTATGAAATTAGTAAAGAAAAATATATATTTGTAGACAGCTCAGCAAGACATTCTCTTAATAAACTGATACAGTGCCCCGCCAAAAAAAAAAAAAAAAAAAGAAAAAAAAAAAAAAAAAGCAAAAGAAGGAAGAAACAGGAGAAAAAAATCAAAAAATCATGGCAAATTCTAAAATATCAAATTTAAGTTATTCCCAAAAGATAACTAGGAAAGAACAACAAACATATTATTTGAACACATTAGATTTGTTGAAAGAATCCCGTGTAAGGAAAGGTTTATCAAGAATAAGACCTAACTAAACAGTAATAAAATGGAGTTATTACTGATAACTATATATGGAAAGATCTATTGCATGTTCTATTTTAATTTGTATCCTCCTTCCCAAGAAAGAAAATGTCTAATAAAATAAAAATTGCAAATACTTTTATTTAAATAACATCATTAACTGCATTTTCCTATTGTATTTTATCTGTGACTGTAGATTTTACATTATTTTGTTGAGACAAATTGCTTAGAATTGCAAAATTCTTTTTTGGAGGGGTATTCATTATAAATATTTTTATAAATACATTGAGTGTCAGTTCAGGTGTTTGGGTCATAAATAGAGTGGAGTGATAACTCTCTTAGATTGGCAAATTTACCACTAAATAAAGTACTGTATAAATCTATATTATCAGATGACTATTTTACTAGGATAGTATTTACATTCCTTCAAGGAAAATGTGGAAGAACATGCAGTCAATTAAAGGTGTCTTCAAGAGTGAGATCAGGCAGATTTTGTACCTGCTGTATTTAATGCAATTGAAGCTATTATGCTTTCTGTGCCAAATCCTTTTAAACATGTATTAGTTTCAGAATAAACGGAATTAGCTCTTTTCAAAAGCATTCAGATTCAACTTATATTCTTGACTCAGGACTATTTGTTCAGTAACAGTTAGAAAACTCCATTTAGTTTTTATTCAAAACAATAAAGAAGTGGGTATGGGTTTGATTTTAAAATTATAAATACCTTCCAGGTTTGTCTAGACCTTTATGTTCACATTACCCATGTCTGAATGCCAAGTTGGTAATGGATCTGTTTTGTTGCCAATATTTCAGAGAGTTTACATAGTCATAATGAAAAGCTTTTCATATTTCCAACCACAGAACTTATTTTTGAATTGTTATTGTTTAGCTTTATGATTGTACAATGCCTGATCAGGTTTGAATGCATGAAGAAACATCCTAACAGTAACAAATCTTAGGAGGATCTGACTGTTACTGCTCCTGTGAATTCCTGATAAGACACATGAAAAGGCAACACATACTCCTCTGAGCAGCACAGCATTATTTCCCCTATTGCAATCTCCAGCCTGCCCAGTAACTAAACAGCAATATTGGATCATGGCTACAGCTACTGCCTGCCTGCCATATTTGTTATTTCTTAACCGTGTACCTGTGAAATGAATATGAAGGTTTGTTCTGCCTAGGTAACTGAGGAGGAAGGTTTGTTCTAGTTCAGTGACTGAGATGCCAAGATCCAGTGCTTGGTTAGGGCAGATATATGAATGAAGGTATATTTCTTATTGCTGAAATTAAAGCATTGTACTGAAAGAAAACCACCAACAAACAAAAATCCCCACCAAAAAAAATACCAATACCAAGCCAAACAAAACCAAACAAAAAAAAAACCAAATCCAAACCCAACACACCTCTACATACAAACACTAAAATCCACAAAAAAAAAAAACAACAGCAGGTTTTGGGCAAATAATTTTAAAAGCCAAATTGCATGGGTCTTTATTTTCTAGTTGAAACATTTATTTATTTCATTCTTTTTATCAATTTGCTTTTTCTTTTTCCTTTTTTGCATTTTCTTTTTCTTTTATCTTCCTTTTTCCCTTGCTTTTTCCTTAGCTCTTGATTTGTAAATTAATTTCAATTTTTTCTTTTTTAATTTTTGTTTCTTTTTTTAATGTGTATTTTTTCTTCTCACTTCTTTCTTCTTTCAACTTTCTTCTTTGCTTTTTTAATATGTTTTTTTTTCTGCAACTACATTTTCAATCAGGAATTTGTATTTTACAATTATGCTAGGATAATCCATTACAATTTTCCTATAATATATTTTAGGTCTTAGCTATAAAACCAAAAATCATTAACATGTCACTATGAATCAGTCCATATTCAGAAAGACTGGACTGAGAATTGCTGCAACATTTGTCAAGATTGTACACTTTCAGTAAGGATAGCATGGGAATGGTTTGATTATAGCTATATGTATTGTAGACTGCCAAATAAGGACATAGATGTGTTTGTTTCACGTTTTAAGTTTTGTAAACTACTTTGTTGGCCTTCCTGACCAAAATCTGGTTTATTCATTTGTCATTCCCTGCTTTGATTTTTCTTAGGAATATTTAGTTTTTCCAAACTTTGTTTGACATTCATAATTAACTGTCTTTAAAATAAATTTGTTTTGAATGAGTTTCAACAGATGTGGTTTTCTTTATTATTATCTTTAGATTATGTTACAGCAAGTCATAAATAAATGAAATTACTACAAAAAAACTTTGCCGGGTGTAGCTAAGGAAAAAAATGATGTCACATATTAGCAGTTTGAAGTAAAAAAAAAAAAAAAATCTTTATTTTTAATTTGCTTCTTTATTGATCATTGTAATTACAAAAGTTTGTATGGCAGTCCAAAGAGTAACCGTGTCTTGCGTGGTGCTTGAGATAAGAGTTTTTTGTAGGAATAATAGCACAACCATTGCACTTATGACAGAACAAGTTGAGTACAGTGTGCAAACCCTTGCAGGGTAAATACAGGATTTGATAACTATACTTTCACTATTATTGATCAAGACAGGTAAAAGTTAACACCTATGTTTCAGCAATACTCATGCTGTCGACCACACAGATATATCCTAGAAAAGAAAATCAAATTTTAGCACTGTCAGTGAGAATGAACGTCTGCTTTTCAGAAGTTTCAACTGCAGCATCACCAAGAGTCACTGAGGATTTAATCCTTTACATCAATGGTCACCAAATCCTCTGACTTTTGTTGCACATGCAGGAAATTAAAAAGATTAAACTGAAGCTAATAAGGAGAGCAACATACGACCACCTTCTATAAACAATATGCTTACTACTGTCATTCACCCGCAAACAACGGCAGGTAAATATTATTTTGATGAGATCTAGGCTTCAGGGATTTAAGGTGCTCATTTCCAAGTAAAGTAAAATACATGGGAAAATGCTTTAAGAGGATAAAAATTGTAAGGAATTGACTGAGCACAGCAAAAATCATCCAAATAAGGATTAAAGCCCATCTGAACACTATATTTGGCATTTTGTTTTTTCGGGGTTTTGGTATTTTCCTACAAAGGAAATCTAGGCATATAAAGTCAGAATAAATGAACAGTTGAGTAGCCAATATAAAACACTGTATGTGAATGTTGTCTGATCTATCTGTTTGAGATATACTTAGCAAAGAGAATGTTCAGCAAATTCATGGGAGACAAGTTATTTTTACTTTGTTGTTAAAAATTCAAGCTCAGCCCAAACATGTTATTTGTCATTCCTAGGATTAAACTATTCCTTTCTATTTCTAGCAGTATAATTGTCAATAAATAGCATTACCTCACACTAGTGTTACAAAAATATTTACTAATATTTTTCAAGAATTTTTTCTGAATAAACTACATAAGTCAGATGTGTCTTTATTGCTGTTACCTTTAGGTAACATTCAGCCTTAGCTCTATTTCTGAGTTGCTGTTACTGCATAATTTACATTTACACCCACAGGAATTAGATAGCAATATTTCAAGAGCTCAGAAAAATAGCTTCCAGTGAAGATGGACAATGCACTCCTCTTGCTGCTGACTTGGAACAAAACCAGAGAAACACTGGTAATAAACTATGCAGTTTGTGCCCACGATTCAGTTAACTATCCAGCCAAGTTAAAATCCATATTTTTATTTGACCTTCTCTTTTTTTTTCTGTAAAAAATCATTTAATAATTCTCACTTTACATAAACTCTCTTTATTTTGTTCCTTGTCCTATGAAAAATAGTAATGAATAAGCTACTTAGCTTTTTGGTAGAGATAACAAATGTTTAGGATGTGTCCACCCATTTCTGAGATTCAGAAATGCAGAATGTTTGATAATATGTTAGCTCTTTTTTTTTATCTCAGTATTGTCAAATTTAAACTGGAGTGATTACATTTTTATAATTTGCTCCAAACATAATGTAAGGGAAAAAAGTCTCTTAATTAATGCCGCTAATCTTGCTCCAAAGCATAATATAAAGTAAAAAAGGCTTTTAATTGATGTAATTCACTTTGGGATCAAATCCAAAGAGCAAACTATAATTTTCACCTCAAATGTATCATTATTAATGTCAATATCTTAGGTAATATCAGAAAAAATATTGTGGATGTAGTTTATTATGCTGAAGTTATTATTAAAATAATTGGTGATTTAACCACATTGTCTTAGCATTTCTTGACAAAGTCTGGGGAAATTATTAATTAAGGTGGCTAGCTATGTTACTTCAAAAAAATATTATTCATTAAAGGTAATATCGCAGACAGCAGACAAAAATAAAGTTAATAGTTCGGATTTTAATAATAATATGAATAAGTTTCCTGAATTATTCCTAATTGTTGCATTCAAAAGTAACATTTTTGCACAGAATTGCAATGATAGCATCAATTCATCATAGTCTAAAATGAGAACTGAATGGTAGCTGTCAGGAGGAGGGTACTAGGGAAGGTAGGTTGGAATATTTGTTCCCCAGAAGGCAAGAAATAAAGATTAAGGCATTCTTCCTCTGTAAGTTCACAAACGTGTCATAAATGTGAGAAAGTCTGTCACTATGTCTTAATAGGACTTCTTCTTGAAAATCAGATTAGATGATGCACTGAAGTTAACACAAGTTTCTATAGAGCAGATCCGTGATCTCATGAGTGGATCATTGCAGTATATAGAGGAACATATCTGTCTGCTGTGTCTGAGAAAGGGTTGTTTGTTCACAGGTAAGTACAAGAGAGGATGATGGAGCTGGCAAGCACCAGGCAAGTATGTCCTAAGAATTGGTATGAGACTAGTACGAGAATGCAATATTTTTGGGTACTTTCAGTGCCTAATATTTGCCCATCATTTTTGAGATTCTTACACAGCCCAAATGGGAAGAATAAATTTGTTTTATTTAAATATGTTTTAAATTTATAGCAGTTAGATTGCTGAACCGGTCTTTTTACAAGATATAATGATGATCTATTCTAAATTAAATTGCTATGTTTGCACAGCTGTGAGATCATTGTCATCTCTCAATATATCATGACTTTGAAAGATGGTAAAAGCCTACATTTTACTCCTCTACAGTGACTCCATTCAGAGAAGTAAGTTCTCATGCATTTTGATAAGTGACTCATATCTTCCATTTACACCTGATAAAAAAGACAGATTTTCACCAATGGCAGCATTTTAAGTCTCTATAAGAAAACTAGTAAAGAGGATGCAAAGAACATTTCAAGTATTTTGAATGTGCCTGTCAGTTCTCCACACTTCTAAATGTCAAAACCAGCTATTTCATATCAGTTACATTGATAGCAGGACCTTTGACTGAAGAGTACCTGACACTATCTCAGTCCAAGAGATTGCTGAATTATGGCTAGAGACTAGAAAAAGAAACTTGGAGAAACTGTAACAAAACCAGTTCTTATTGAGGGCATCTCCTACAGAGCAAAAAGATCATGGTCAGTTCTGTTAAAGTAATTATTGGACCTCAACTAGAATAAAATAATTAATTAGCAATGTATTTTTTTTTTTCATTATTATCAAAGCTTTAAAGGATATTATTCTCACTGGAAATCTGGTCGTTTTTTTTTTTCCCTAATTCTATTTTTCAGCTCAAAACCCAAAATCTTCCAAAGGAACTTTTCCACTGAAAATCTCTTTCAGGACTTCATACTGCTCCTGGATGTACAGCTCCTTGGAATGGCTCGGAAAGGTATTATATTTCTATTTAGGACATTGTAAATGCAAGGTCAGTTCTCACACAGTAAATCTGATACATGCCAAATGTGAAACTTACCTGGCATGTAAAATAGATCCAGCATATCTTGATACTATAGACAAATAAGTATCTTTGCTTTGTCTGTATTATGCATGCAATGAATGGACATCATAGACAAACAGATAACGTCTTTAATTTAAATCAAGACAAAATTTGTGACTTGAAATAGGACATGTTCAGGAAAACCCTACGTAGTGTGGGCATGTATATGTATGTTTGTGTAGCATAAAAAACCTGGAAAGCATAGCTTTTCAGGAAGATTCTCACATTAGACTGTTAGAAAGTTACTTAGAAATAGGGAGGGAGTAAGAACTCATTATTTTGGAAGAGAAATCTTGTGTCATTTACTGTGCAGCATGAACAAATAGATATTAAAAATGGACAGTATCAAAATATTACAGAAATGGAAACAGCAATAGTAAAATGATTTTTAAACAAATTTCAACTTGCTTATGAGCTTACTTTTCCAATTTTGAGGTAATTGCAGTTAAAGGAGAGATTAATACAACACAGAAATTATCCTTACACTGCGAAATCCTTGACTAGACTTTGAGTAAACAGATCTATTAAAGAGAAAAAGGAATAGAAAATAACATAATGAAATAATCTGATATCATAGGGTTTATAATAATTTTATCACTACATCAATGAAACAAAAGCTGAAATTAGCAAGTATCATATTATTCTACTTCAGATAGGCTATAAACAGGAAAATTATCTGAAATAGTTCATAAATACTAGTGTGAAAGTAAAACTCAGTATTTAATGGGAAACATGCAATGCAAAGAAGAGATAAAAAAGAAATCTTTGGACTCCTCAGCTAAGGGAAATATTATTCACATTTCCAACCTGTTTCAAATCCACCAGGTATTAATTTACCACTGTAATTTTAGCTCAGGCTAGTAGACCTGAAGTCACTTAAGTTAAAAGGACTGAAACCACAGGTGAGAGAAACACAGATTGCAAAGTTCTTAGTTCAAGATATTTTAGGTATTTTGTGCATTGCTGGAATGTTAACTTTTATGTGGAAACATGTTAGTTTATAATCTCTCTTGATATGGTTAGATACAACACTAACAAAATCTGCAGCCTGTAAACTCCCCAAAATATACTGAGACAAGTTACAGCTATATTTCCTTCTCTCTGAGCCTGCGTTTTTTTCCATGTCTTGGAAAACAATATTTCTAAATCTATATTTTCTGTATGCCTGTGTGCAAATTTTGAAACAAACACCCGTACTGATGCATCTGAGAGGACTTCTCAGATGGAGGTCATATATGCTCTGTACCTACATTTCTGTGCGGGCATGTTTTTCCCTGCATATCACTCACCATTTATTGAAAAATACTGTCATTTAATTTTCATTTTATTCCAGTCAACCATGAGCTGAATCAAATGAGGCTGCTCTGACATAGCACTGAATAAAGCTGTAACTCCCAATGATGTGATCCTTCTTTCTCGTTTGTACTATTTTAAATTATTATAGAATCTTACATCTCTTAGAGTAAAAATGCATTTTTGTCTCTATTTGAGCAGTGCCATTTGGAAAGTGACCAAAATAGAAACACAGTTACAGGAAGAGTCAAAGACGCTTCTACTGCTTTAGGCCACCAAAGGTAAATATCTATTAAATTCTGCTTGCATCAAGTTTAAAGAAATTTCACAAACTTTAAGTTGTTTGTATCATATGTCACTCTAACAACTAGCAATAAAAGTCAGACAATTTTAAAATGTTAATCTTTATATAACTTTCAGTTTTTCAAACCATCAGTATTCACTGTGCTAGTTCTTAGTTTCCTTTTTATTCATCTGAGACTGTTTGTTTGTATAAGTAATATTTATTGGTGGAATTAGGACCAATCCTGATATCCCAAGAATCTATCAAATCTATATGAACACTCCCAGTTGAAAATAGTAAAAATGTCCAGAGCCTTTAGTTATTCCACATGAATAGATCACTTCAGAACATCACGTGTGTGACTTCCAAATAAAATCACAATTATTTAGTTTTTCCATTTACCTCATAATTACCATGAATAAGCTTTGGATGGAGTAGATTACAGTGATTAAATTATAGACTACAGGCATTAGTGCTTTTAAAATTCAGGAAAAAATATTTTTAAAATATAGAATGACTTTGAAGGAACCCTCTAAGCTTAGATTAATGTCCATATTCAAAACTGTTCGGTATGATGTCACTATTATATGAAAAATGTTTTCTGTCAGGTGAAAACCTGGAATTTTTAGAAGAAGAAGGTGTTACATTATAACAAAACTCCCAAATTTAAAAAACTTTTCCAAGCAGACCTGTATATGTATATGAAAAAAAGTCATGTAAATAAATCAACCTTTTTTTTTTTTTATTTTTGATACATTTCTGAATAAAGATAACCATTCCAAAAGGAAAGTAAATAATTTCACAGTTCTTTACATCTTCTCTAAAACACTGAAGCTGATACGGTATAGGCATCACTTGTTTTAAAACTTGTTTTGTAGTAAAATCTAAAGGTACCAGAGCAGCCAAATTAATTTCATGTGTCTTACAGGAAAAAAACCTATGACTTACAGAGCTGAAGATTTTATTTTTAATAGACAAGTGTCATAGACAGGGCAGCAAAATCTCTGTGAGGCTTCTTCTCCCACAATTCAATGTTTCCCTGATGTAGATAAAAATAGTACAGTTCACAAATAACAAAAAATTGGGTAGTGTATTAAATAATGAAAACAGCTTACTCTTATTTCCTGGCCTTCATTGCTCAGATAAGCAGTCACGGGCTAACACAAAAAAAAGAAAAAACATTCAAATACAATAAAAGTCTTATTTGAAAACAAAAGATGCAGATTAGTCTACAGGGTGAAAGACTCATCAGGAAAGCACTGAGTCAGAAAAGGATTTATAGGTTATCGTACATTAGAATGACAACACTGACTCAGTGCAAAGCTGTGCCAGTAAGAGCTAGCTAAGTTATAGAAAGTATTGCATAGAGGCAGGGGGAAAAAAAAATCTTGATTCTGAAAAAGCATTACTAACAACTCCATCAAAAACTCTGTGCAGTTCTTGTACCCATACTTCAAAGAAAGATAAAAATGTATTCTGATGAACATCACAGGAATGATCACTAGGCTGGAAAAGAAGTGTCTAAAAAGTTAAGAAGGAATTGAACACAAATTTCTGCTTTGCATTCAAAATAACCTTAGTATTTGCATTTAGAAAATTACTCCATTTAACCATTGAGCTTTAGGGCAACAACTGACCATCCATGAAGAATCCTGCTCTCAATATCTCTTCCTCTCTCTTCAGTGTTCCTCTGTAGAGCATTGGTGATTGGCTATAGGTGGAAAAATGAATGGGAAAACTGTCCGAGTTAGTATCAGTAAATCTTCATCTAGACATCTAAGTCATAGAGTCAGAATCAAAATGATCACCAGATCAAGCCAGGTCTTAACTCTAACTTAGTTTGGCAGGAATATTTTTTGTACATCCTAGTGTAGCAGATAACGATCCATTAGCTAGTATCATCCCTGATTAAGACTAATCAATTCCCAGTGTCAGTTGTAGAGATTGTCTCTATACACACAACAAAAAAACATTATTCTGCTGAAGATTTGAATGTATTCTTGTTATTAATGTTGTTAGGAAAAGTATATTGGTAGTTGAGTGAATGGCCTGTGATTTTGACAATGTTTAGGTGATTTAGGTGTTCTGACCTGAAGTATTAGGAAAATAGTAATCCAGCTGCTGTTTATACTTGTACAGATAGATCTATCTTGGTTTTCAAGTCTAGAATACCTCTTTTGAACATATGAGACGTCAAAATTATCTGTTTTCAGCAATGTAAATCTTTCTTAGACAATCTGCATTTACATTTTTGTTTAGTACCCCAGGCTCTATTTGTTATTTAATCTGCCTAATGTCAGAAGGAAGCACAGTTCTATAAAGCCCTGTGGTGATGAATAAAACTCTTAATGGAGTTATAAATTAAGACTAATTGGTTTACGTGATTGTTATTAAGTCCTATTTCAGCTGGTATAATGGAATTTTGTTTGACAGGGGAACAGAGCTAATATTATCAGATAATTTTCTTCTTAAAACGGCTTAAATTTCAGTCTTCCAGATCCACAGGTTCTAAATAAGTAATGGCCATTCCATTTAAAAACATCCTGACAATGTACCAACACAAGAAAATTACAATGTTATCAATAAAGTGGCTTTAATATATCAGTGCATTTTCACACCCTATCACCATGTCTTATGTTGCCTCAAAAGATGGCCAAAACATTCCAATCACTGAAATATTTCAGGGGAGACTTTAATCCCATCTCACAATTTCTTGAATGGTTCCAAATGTCACATAATGAATAAATAAATTGACTTTCATGAAAACCAGATTTGGCAGGAATGCATGAGTGCCTAGTTAAATAAGCAAACTGGGTCTCAGAGGTACTTCTACCCAATTTGTTGTTTTCAAGTGTAATAGTCCTTAAACTTGTCTCAAAACATGAACTGTTTTGAAACTTGAAATCAATATCCACATGTGATTTGAAAGTTGATGGCTTGCCTGATCATATAAGGTTCTGGGGAATTTTCTTCTAATTGTCAGTATAATCCAATGACGCAAAAACATTTTGCAAAGTATAATTAAACATATTATAAAGTATAATATCCATACAGCAATTTGTCTACATCAGTTACTGCTGCTTCCTTTGATCCTTGTTGGTAAGACTAAGACAGTCTTACAGAATAACAGCAGTGCAAAGAGGGACTGAAGGTTCCTCGGCACTACATACTCAAATCAAGAAGCTATTTATAGACCACAGCAACATCTTGAAAGCAAATCTGGAACTAATGAAGTTTAATATTCTCTCTATAACTATCATCACCAAGCAACCTGGCCCCTGTATAGCACAACAGCTATAGCTTCTGAATGGCCTTTAAGTGTAATCCCGCATTGAATGAATTACAGTAACAGAATACAGAGGTTACAAAGACAAAGACAACTTTGTAGTGGTACGCGCTAGAGTGCTAAATATAGTCATCAAATGTAAATGTACAGAAGTAACTTTATCCATATGTACAACTGGGGGACACTATCATCAAGGAGGGATGAGGGAAGGAGGCCATGCATGGACAAGAATGGTGAGAAGTACTGGCCAACTGTTGGCAAATTACATTGATCTTGGAAGAAGCCAAAATTTGTCCCTCATTTATATGTAACAAAAATTTCACCATGAACTCAAAACATAACCCACGAGGTTCTGAACCATGCCTCAACCAACATATTGCTAGCACAACCCAACACTTTTTTTAATAGTCTTTCTACCTGTTTCTTTTTATCCATATTCCAGTATCATCTAGACCATACAGCTCATATTCCCACAAATCTCAAAAGTCCTATTATTTGTATAAAACTGTCAGAGTTTAGGCCTTAAGAGGACTTATAGGAATTTATGAGCAATTTAAAGTGCCGGAGATCAGATCCCAGACAATCTTCTTGCTGCTGAAGCAGAGAGACACAAGTCTAAGTGTTATAAAGATATTGTCATGCATCCGGCTTCAGAACAACTTTACATGGCAATTCATCCTCAAAAACTAAGGAACCACCTGAGGATTCATTTTCATACTAGACATAATTATTCCAAATTATTTTATTGGATTCTGTGTATTTCTTTCTGAACTTCTCTGAATGTTCTTTGAAAAACCCTTGCCAGGAAAGTAAAATTAAAATACAACCTAATGCGCTGGAAACTAGTTCAATTACCTGGTTTTATTTTAGAAAGGAAAAGAGGCTCTCTCACAGAAAAAGTTATTTCAGTTGCTTTCCCCCTTCAAGACACAGTAAAAAAAGTTTTGAAACAACAGTAAAATGAAAAAAAAATTCATAGAATCATAGAATCGTAGAATAGGGTTGGAAAGGACCATAAGATCATCTAGTTCCAACCCCCCTGCCATAGGCAGGGACACCTCACACTAAACCATGCCACCCAAGGCTCTGTCC
>JARCZZ010022477.1:0-68724 GCA_030323915.1 Brotogeris chrysoptera
CCAGCATCCCTATAGGCCCCCTTCAGATACTGGAAGGCTGCTATGAGGTCTCCACGTAGCCTTCTCTTCTCCAGGCTGAACAGCCCCAACTTTACCAGCCTATCTTTATACGGGAGGTGCTCCAGTCCCCTCATCATCCTTGTGTCCCTCCTTTGGACTTGTTCCAACAGTTCCATGACCTTTTGATGTTGAGGACACCAGAACTGTACACAGTGCACCAAGTGAGGTCCTACAAGAGCAGAGTAGAGGGGCAGGATCACCTCTTTCGGCCTGCTGGGCACACTCCTTTTGATGCAGCCCAGGATACAGTTGGCTTTCTGGGCTGCAAGTGCACACTGAAGCTGGCTCATGTTCATTTTCTTATTGATCAACACCCCCAAGTCCTTCTCTGCAGGGCTGCTCTGAATCTCTTCCCTGCTCAACCTGGAGCTGTGCCTGGGATTGCTCCCACCCACGTGGAGGACCTTGCACTTGGCATGGTTAAATTTCATCAGGTTGTCCTCAGCCCACCTCACAAGTGTGTCAAGGTCCTCTGGATGCCATTCCTTCCCGGCAGTGTATCAACTGAACCACACAGCTTGCTGTCATCCGCAAACTTGCTAGGGGCTCACTCCTTGCAGGAAAAAAAAATGTTATTTTACATTTTTTGTCACAGGCAAGTGATGCAATTAATAAATAAGCAATTCTATTTTGACATTATTTTTCTTAATTTTAATAGCAGTAGAATGCTGTTTTTATAGATGACTCCTCTCCAGTGAACTACTAAATTTTAGGAAAATTTGTAGCATTGGGATACCAGTGTATTGCTAACAATTCAGCCTGTATTCAAATGCTTCCCAAACAGGAAAACTATTTAAAAAAGGCAAATTGAGGCAAATCAAACCCAAAATACATGTGCTAAGAGATTATAAATATGCCAAGATATTTGGGTAGGTCACCAGCAAAAGTGGGTATAGTCAGTAAAGAACCCAGTACTTTACCTTAAGTTTCAGTCTTAGTGTATTAATTAAAAATTTCCAGAGACTCAGGACACAGCAATTACATTGATGCAATTTTTCTCTTTTATGCAAGGAGAAACTCACCTGATAATACTAATTATGGCACCTGCATCTCACTTTACATTCACAAAATGCTGTACCAACAACACATAAATTACACCCTGGTTTGTATTATTTCTTTTACTGCTCTTACAGAATGGGTTTTAAAGGACAATAGGGGCAGTTTCCCTGCAGTTACTGCCCTAAGGGCTTTGTCCAAACTAGTCTTTCCTTTGGGTTCCTGCTAAGTCAGCTTCTTCTTTCTTAGAATTTCTTTGTACTTTTCCCACACTAATTAAAAAGAAACAAAGCCCCAAACAAACCTTTTGATTCATATTATAGTAATCTTATACACCATCACTGAAGTGATTGGACTGGACAGACATCAATGAATTCTGTAGACCCTTGCAAGTTGTAGTTAAAATATGCCAAGCACTTAAAATCAGTGTAATTTTAAACTTACCTGAGAAAAAATAAATGACAGTTTATATTTTAAGTAAGTTTAACAACATTTAACAGCAGGGGGATGAATTACAAAGTTTTCTGTGATGCACACTGAGACCTCCTAGCAGACACCAGGATGCTGGTTCACAAGTCTAACCTGAAAAAGTCAGCTCTTCCCAATATGTATTATTGCATTTATAAAAAAACTGATGACCATACTAATCGTGTGATATATTTTACACTCAGCATTAACTACAGGTTCTTTTCCCCCTTGTATTTCTGCACTACAATGTATTAATCCAGTTCTGACTTTCTTTGGGAAAAATTATCTAAGGCATTCTACAACTTCTTCCATGTATGTTAGGAGAGAAAGGAATAACTTTGCTTTCTATCTCTTTCTTTTTTTCATTTAAAAAAATCAAAGCTTTGCAGTCCTCACTGACAGGAAGTCATATCCAAGCTAGCTCCCAGAATACTGAGGATCTCAGTTCTCAAATTCTGTTGCGAATGTAATCAATACCCTCAATATCTTGCAGGGGCAAGGACTGCTCAGGAGCTGTAAGAAGCTGTTAAAATTTTCCTTTCCTTCCCTTCATAGCGCTCACATATTTCCTAAACCTATCTACTTTCCTGAAATAAATCCTAGTGGACATTTTTCCCCCCAAACTATGTGCTTTACTTCCTAATCTTCATCTGCACTTACTAAAGGAGTCTTTTAATCACAGGGCTCAGCTGGCAAAGTCCGACAGATCAGTCAGTAAGCTGTGCTTATATACAGCTATGTTCTGAGAGAAATGTATGCATTGTATTAGTCCCATGGTAATCTTCGTTAACCAGATCCATGACATATATCTTCCTTCATAAGTAGGCTTTTTTGTCATATTTTAAAAACTATTTGACCAAGTTCACATGAGTAACTTCTGCATTACTTCACTGGCCGTTTTCAGAGGCATGCAGCTTGTCAATTAAACCATTTGAAGTTGCTGAATTATTGTGCTGTGGGTGATAGTCACATAGGTGTGCACAGAATGTGCTGCATTTAATCTTCAATGGATGGAAAATTGCTGGCAGTGTGAATTTTGCCAACCTTTACTTCTGCCCCTGCTCCTTATTTTGCAAATGGTTTTTAGAATCTAAATGCAAACACACTAAGCACAAAGAAGGAATTTGACATTTAAATTAATGGTTTCATGTCAGAGACAGTACAGGGTTTGTCTGTTGGGAGAAGAAGCTGAAACATGCATTAAATCTACTGAATGGCTTCAGGTGATTGACCAGCACATTTTGTCCATAGGATGAGTTGAAAAAACAGATCTCAGCTTGTGAAATGTCTGGCTGACTTTCAGTATAATTTTTTCCCTTGTTTTTAGATTCAAAGGGTATTTACCCATGAGCCAGTAGAGTTCCTCCCAGCGCAAACTATCAAGTTTCACACTACAAGTTTTCAATGGCAGCCAATCTGGAGGACTGCATATATCTACCCCCAGACAGCTGCATTATGGAGCTAAAGGAACTGCATCTAAATTCATGAGCCGATAAAAAGTAATCTGGCTAAAGTCTTTTTTATACCAGAATATACACTGATAATCACACCCCCTTGAATTACAAATGTTCCATAACCATCCAAACTGGTACCGAGTTACTGACATTATTTGAAGTAATGACATAATAAAACACACTTTAAAAGACAAACCCATAATTTACTTACTTCTCGCTTAAAAAAATGTGTCAGAAATCTTTTGAGATTGTAATTGATGGTATACCAGATTTCATACGCCATCAGAGACTTGAATATGTTTTAATAAACCAGAAAAATTAAAGTCACTTTAGCTTACTAGTTAGCTTTAGATTATTTTTATTATTATTTCCTATGTTTTTCCCTTTCTTTTATCTTCCTGCTTAATTCTTTCTCTCTCCTCCCTTTATATTTTGAAACTGCAGCTAAAAAATAATTAAACCCTGTGCTGGCCTGCAGCTTTATCTCCATAACAAAAACATGGTCTGCCCTTTTCTCCTTAGAGACAGCAGATATATCCCCATTCTCTACTTGATATTGTTATAGGGAGGTACATTGAAGTGAGGCATTTGATGCACCCAATGTAGAGTTTCTAACTTGATTCAGAATATTGTGACTACCTACCTGTCTGTGCTACATGGAACAGTGATAATTAAAAAGGTTGCTAAGCATAAGGTCATGGAGGAGCTTGAAGTGCCCATCTATCTTTCTAATTAACATCCGCTGTACAGTAGCTGAGATTTCAAGGAAGACAAACCATGCTGATATCTCTTCCTTCTTTCCATGTCAGGATGGAGTCAGGGTGATTAAATTCCCCAGTTTTTGTTTTCAAGCAGAAGTAAATTCTTTAGTTGTGGTTGAACCAAGAAACTCAAATTAAACTGATTGTCTAAATCTTTATATTGCATTTTTCTCTCCTGATAACTCCTCACATAATTTTGTGAAAGGACTGAATGGTGATCAAAGTGTCAAATTTTCTCAAAACAGTGTGATTAAATGCTTTTATAGGTTTGTTTGAACAGAAAACTTATGCAGGTCTTGGCCTTAAAAGAAAGAAGAGAAAACTGATTTCCTGGCTGAGTTCCTTGATCTTTTAGTTTTTAAATATGGCAAAATTCCTAATAGAAAATCAAAACATTTTTTTCAGGGTGCTTGTGAGTGAAAAATGGTGAAAAATGTGGGACCATATTGCAAGGTATATGTTTTCATTAAAAAAGAAAAAAGCAAAGAAAACTAACAGATCTTTCCCTTCCTCAAATCAAAGCTCAGCACTTAGCAGCATGGATAAAAGTTTGCACTTCTCAGAGAGGTCTTTTAGCTGAAGATAGTGGTGATATTATGAAATTTAAGTTCATGTTACAGTTACAGGGAAGTTCACAGTCCCTATGTCAGGTTTCTAACTCCTGGGGTGTCCATAGTGAATCCTGCAATTCTCAGCTGACCTAAGTCACTTCCATTAACAGTCTCCACACCCACTACCTGTGTATCCATGTGTCAACCTGCCTGAAACTGAAAGATCTTCCTTATTGACAACATATAATAATATATGTTATTATATATATGTTATATATTATATAATATATTATAATATAATAATATATGTTATATATAGAATATAATAATATATGTTATAATATAATAATATATGTTATAATAATAACAGCACAATGACAACTGGGCTAAAATCTGTACCTGTAGACAATAAGATTCTCTCAGGTAAAGAGTAGCAAACAAAAGAAAAAAGTAAAAAGGAAAAGTAGTTTGTGTTTACATGGTACTTTACAAAACAGCAGCAGGTAATGGTTTTGGTGCAATAAGTACCAACACTTGAGTAAACCAAAAAAAAAAGAACTGCTATTGTTGTTTAATTCCAGCCTGTGACTAAGCACCATGCAGTTTCTCAGTCACTCCCTCCTTTCCCCCTGTGAGTTGGGAAGTGAATTGGGAAATTGTAAAAACCCACAGGTTGAGATAAGAACAATGTAATAATTGAAATTTAATAGTTCTTGATTAGGAGAAGAACTATTTACCAACAATTAAAACATCAGTGTGTTATCAACATTATTTTCATACTAAATCCAAAACACTGCACTGTACCAGCTACTAAGAAAAAAAATAATTCTCTACCAGCTGAAACCAGGCAACTGCTCAAAGATATTCGCCTTAGCACCACTTACAGAAAATTGACTTGTAGAAGACTCAGCTGCTTATCTTTAACAGCCAGACTTGTCTTTTGATATATCTGGGTCCAGCTGCAAGGGTGGCATACTGTACCTAATTGTGCCCTAAATCACTGGTCTCCAGCCACAATTTAAATACACACTGAACATGAAAATGGAAGGCCCAATGTGTGAAAATGGAGTGGTTATATGACACCAAGAGAGGACAGCTTGCTGCCCTATTCCACTTCATTGCTGAGCAGGAACTGCTGAGTTGTTTCTAGCTGCTGGTCCAAAGAAAGAGATACTAAAAATCCTGTACTGGACAGTGGCTGAATAGTCTGTCTTTTCAGAGCTGTTTCCATCTTTTTCCCAAAGACTCAGTGTTAGAGTTAACCCTAAGGAATGGGAAATTATACTGATATATAAAGGACTTGGGTCTATTATCTCTTTGCCGGTTACACCTTTAATTCTCCCACCTGTCTTTTACTACTTCATATTATTTCCCCTTTTTAATCAGAGGACACATCTTATTTCATGAACAGGAATAAAGGCAAGATTAATTCCACTGAATTAAGCTAAGACCATTTACTTAGTACCTTAGTCTATTTATATAATCAAAAGAGAAAAATATACTTCTTAAAGTGGCAATTTACTCTCCTTAGATCTAAATCACCCTGGAGGTTGCTGTAGCTTTCCAGCAGCAAAAGAGAGAGCAGAGACTAATATACCTAAGGTGCTCTAGCCTAAGTACCTCAGTTATGAGCCTAAAGTTAGGTTGAGCCTGTGTCTTCACAAAATACCACCTGTGAATCATTCCTTGCCTCTCTCAACCATTCTATTCAACCATTTTGTCTGAAGGGTGATCTTAGTGCTGCCTGGATACGACATTTTTCTCTGTTGGTCAGATCTTGCTGTCTTGCTTAACTATTGTAATGTAACTTAGCTCAGGAGTCTATGTAGAAATAATCAATAAAAGGCTAGTAATAAGAGAAAGCAACATGAGACATCATTGATGAGCTTACTTTCTCCTCAACTGCAGTAAATTGAGGATAGGTGAACACTTGCCTTTACACAGTCCTGGAAACAAAGACTGAATTAATTATTATTTACAATGATGGTATCAGAACAACCACTTTTCAGACAGGCACTTGAATCTATCCCTTAATAAGAGATACCAGAAGCTGGAGGAGGGAGTGTAGCTGTTTGTTTGTTTTGCTTTTACCATAGCCTATCAACATAAATGCCACTTCCTTAGTTAGAATCCATCTGCTCTGTTGACAGTGTACTCAAATTGCAAGCAAGCATTTAATGGTGTCATTTTGAAGCGCAACAGAGTGGATGCTGAGAGAGCCTCAGGAGTCACTAAAATGAAAGGGCTTTTCTCTTAATTTCAGTCACCAGAAGACTTTGAATAGAACATGACATCTTAGCCGTCTGAGTTTTTTAAATGAGACTTTGGCAGATACACAATGCTCAGCTCTGTGGTACCTAAATAATTGAGGCTTCGAAACATCAAAGTACTCACACCTTCAAAACACTCAAGTAGCTTTATTTGAAAGATTCCTTTTACAAAACAAGACTAACTCTGCCATTTGAGATCAATGGATCTATCTCTCTGAAACATAGTGTCCCCACTTCAGATTGGTTCACGTTGTTTACCACGTATTGACTAGCAGTGTCCCAGGTTTGGAAGGCATTTGATTAAATGGAAGTCTTTGTGATGGCATGGTGCACTACAGAATTAGGGATAAGATTTGAAAAAGGGGAGAGTGGGATCATTACAACCAAAATTAGAGATTCTCAGGCATTTCACTGTTCATATATGCAATTTTTTTTCCTTATTTGCATTTATTTTATTTAATCTATTTTGCAGTTTAGTTTAGTTTTGCTTTTTTTTTTTTTTTTTTCATTGTTTTATTTTAAAACCAACAAATTACTCTAGTACCAAAAGCTGAGATCTGTGGCAAATCAAGGATTGTGGCAAAGGGTTAGTCATTGGTTACATACTCTTTTTAAAGGTGATGCAGTACCTCTTGGATTACCTCATTAACAGGTTTTGCTCTCAGCTTTAAAAGTGCTACTTCACTGTTGTGTTCTCCTTTCTCACCCTACTATCCTTCAAATATCATGGCTAAGGCAGAACCTGAGATTGATGTCCTACCCACAGGGGTCTTTATTTATTATTTTTTTTTTTCACTTTCAGATCTGCTTTGTTGTTACTATAATTATATTTTTTATCTTTATCAGTTTATTCCTAATTAGTACATATAATAGTAATTTGTATTCTATGTTAGTACATAATATACAATAAACAAAACCCCAAAAGGAGATTATGTCCTTAAGGGGATTTTTATGCAATATTTATGCCCTTATGTCCAAGACAGTGATTCTTAAACATTATTTAGTACCTTCAGCTTCTGCAAAAGCACAAAAATATTATAAATTGTAAGGACCTAAAGTTCTGGGTTTTCACCTGATAACAGTGGCAACCAAATTGGCCTACCTAAATTAATTTACAATTCTTCAAATCTCAACTGGAGACTTTAGCAAGCTGATCTAATTTGGCCTTAATTCCAGCCCCTTCTTCTATGACAAACTGGGATTCTCATGCCTGCTATCCTCAGGTGGCTCAATCATTAAAAATGCTCACAGCTCATCTAATATCTATACTATCTGTCCATGAAGTTTAATACGAATCAAAGTACAGTAATAAGGGGAGATTTTACAGATAAATAATACCAAATAAATTGACTATGCCTTTCAGTACTGTCACTCACATACGTAGTGAAGAAAATTGCTTATGATGTATGTCCAAAATCTACTAGATCTTGGTAGTATTAATATGTTGTTGGTGCAAAAGGTAACACTACCTCCCATATTTGGAGCTAAGATTTCAGCATTAGTTTCATTAATGTTTAACAGTCTAATAAAAGCCTAATTTTTTTCTCTTACTAGTACTTGTACCAATACACACGGTGAAAATTAAGACAGAAAAGCCCTTTAAAGCTAAAATTGCTATTCAGAAAACTGAATAGTCCTCTTTGCTTTCATTCTTATACTTCCAATGTGCCCCTAAGGTGCAGTGTTGAAAGTTTCAGTCCTCCTGGTGTGGAATATATGGGATGGAGTTACAAGTTGACCACGTCCTGATGTAGTGAGGTGTCTGATGTTCACGATAGGGTATTCTTCCTCCTCAGTTTTAATCCATTTCAGAATTTCCCCCTTTCTATTTTCTTTGCATGATCTGCTCCCTCTTTATAGGTTGCTAGCTGAAACTTGAAAATGCACTACAGCCTCCACCAGTCCCAAATAGTATAAAAAGCTATTTTTATTTACACATGTGACTTACATATTCAGTCTAGAGACCCTGTAACTTCCAGGTCAGTACAAGCCCACAGGGTTATGTCGGTTATGTACCGACACAAATCATGAGAATATCATAAATGTCTATAGTCCAGATGCTTACCTGTCCCCATCTTTGAAACTCAGCTATTCAACAGAAAATTCTGCGGAGGGACAAGGAAAGAAAACAGACTTTCACTTTAGCATTCTCCTGTAAAAGAAAAGGTTTAAATTGTCTTATCTGTTTGTAGGATTGTTTATTTATGTTATCCAATGGTAGTTTTTTAAAAATATAATTAATTAGAATGATCTTGACAGTAGTTTAAGATCTTCAGCCACTCAGATAAGGACTTTAATCTCTAGGCTGCAAAAATACATACTCTTCATGTATCTCTGAATCCCTGATGACTGCTTTCTGAATTTAAACAGCCAAATGCAGATCAGTACAAGGTAATTTAGTTTATCAACCCCATAGAGGTTTGTGATCCTCTTGGGTGTGAAGCTGAGTTGAGATTTTTCCATTCTTTTTAATTTTTCTTAGAAGGTGTTTAATGAAGCAATGACAATAACATAGAAACCTGTTCTGTTTCATTTATAATTGCTATTTCATATGCATCTATATATACATTTATATCTATACCTGTATATACATAAATGTTTATATATATAAACTGTCAGATAGATGCAAAATGGTGGAAAAATGTATTTGCTATTTCATTAGTCTAATAGTTCAATATTTACCTGGGTTCAAGAAATGATTAGACAAAGAAATGAAAGGTTAATCCACCTAAGCCTCTAAATACACATATGCAGGCTCTAGCCCAAGAAGTTTCCAAGGCACAAGCCATTGAAGTCTATAAAAATAGACTAGAAAAATGCATTGTAAACCTGCCTGTTAATCTGGTTTCCTTTAGTTATCAATTGCTAGAAAGTAGAAGAAAGTGGATATGGGCCTAGGTGAATATCTGGTCTGACCCAGTGTGGCCAGTCTTACGGTCTGACATCTTTTCTCCCTAAGTAAGTTAGTGAAATAAGAACCCCTACAACAAAATATTGAATATGTCTGGTTTGCTCTCAGTTTAAAACTTTCATGTCAATCAGCTGCAAACTCTAGGTTTAATAGAAAAAGAGATGACATTTTCTCAAATTCCGGATTAAAAGAGTGCTTCTGAATCAACAAAAGTCTCTGTTTTCCACAACATGCTGTGTCAACCATATATTCACTGTACTTATGACAGAAAATAAGGTCCAAGGAACGTTGAAAAGTTATGCTAAAAAAAAAAAGCAACTGAGGTAGATGATCATGCTATTTATTGCTCTGTGGGTAACTCTTCTGATATCCCTGTGACAGATCCTGTCAGAGAATAGAACAAGGCAGCAGTGCAAAGCTTCAAGTAAGATATATAGAAATTTGTCTGGAATAAAACTAGATTACTGAAAAATAATCCTTTACAGTTCTGCCAAAAGTCCTATACTTCAGTCCCACTGATGTACAGAAGGAGGAAAAATATGACCTCAATATTGCTCTTTCACCATTGACTCATCCCAGAATTGATACACTTGTGCTGTGGTTGCCCTGAAGTG
Organism: Brotogeris chrysoptera; assembly: GCA_030323915.1. NCBI lineage: Eukaryota > Metazoa > Chordata > Aves > Psittaciformes > Psittacidae > Brotogeris > Brotogeris chrysoptera. Next base: position 10,086 of record JARCZZ010022477.1, read on the forward strand.
TAATAGTGTACCATTAAATTCCAGCTGCAATACCATTACACTGCTATTAGAAAAGACTGCCAAGCAACACAATTTTTCAAATAAATATAAATTGCGAATGGCTGAAATGCCCTAGGTACCCAAGAGCAGGATTTTCAAGTGTCCTTTTTCAATGGACAGGTTTTATGCTCTCCAGCAAAGGAATGGCTCAGTTTCTTGTTTGATTTTTAGCGGTAGTCTTAACGGGCACATGCAATAAAGAGCCATACAGAAGGCTGAGTCATGACCTTTGTGTAACTTGGTGAAAGCAGAGAAGTTCTTATGAGCATTACCAGGGAGAAAGTTGCACCTGCGTCCTCAAAGAGCTAGATCAAAACTTGTTGTGGCTCTTGGCCTTACTCAGTTGTCATCCTATTATTTGTGCTGTTCATCATCAGCTTGCATTCTTTGTCTTGAACTGGGCAAAATTATTCAGTGATAGCATAATAACACCAGAAAACTACATGGCCCTTCATCTAAACAAATGAAACAAATACAAATCTCTGGCTTTCATCAGGCTTGTCTCCCTGAAATTCACACTTTTGTGTCAAGAGGATGTTTTTTATACTTACTCAGCTGGAATACAGTACATATTGCATGTTGATAGCCAGCATTTTCACACCCACTTATTCATGCATATGCTAATAGTTTTCTCACTACAACTGCTGTGCTTTGCTCAGGACCCCTTACAGCTGTTTCAAGCATGCACCACCAATCAGACAGCTTCTGGGTAATTTGCACCTTCTCCCTATTGCATGGTACTTCAATAACTGAGCATACAAGATATGTATGACCATCAGCACTGACCACCAAGAGACTTCATGTTCTTTCCTATCAACTTATAGGTGTAAAACAGAAGGGATACACAACAGAAATTGTGTGAGTGATGTTAGCTAAAAGTGAAACACCAGAGTACAGTTGCATATAGTCACTTAACAGCACTTTGAGCACAATTTTCAACTAATTTTATGTTAATGCTGACAAATATGCACAGATAGAGATGCCTTTAATCCTCATGAAATACGTGTTTAATGATTAATTTATATTGAAAAAACTATTAAACAAGGGAGAAGCATATTTTAAATCACAGATAAATTGTGTTTCTTTGCTTAAGACACTATCTCAATTGTTTGATTAGTTTGTCAGACAGAATTACAGCTTCAGTGACTGCCAGCATCATTTATTGCTAATTCTGCTGATCTTAATTCATTTAATATCTTTAAATTAATGATGGCAAAATCTCCAAAATAAGGTTCAGCAAATCCGCTAATGGCAAAGAAGGTCTTTTTCTCTGTTAAAGCTCGGTTTTGGGATTTGGGAGAGTCTTCTCCATTCATCACTGCATTACAATTGTTGTAGACTCTGACTTAGCAGCATCTGAGGGTTTCACTTCAGGATCTAAAGAAATTTGCCTAGCCATAGGTGTCTGTCCCATCTTTGTACTAGAGGTGGAAGAATGCATGGTGTTTTCAAACATTTGCTCCTGTAAATAGCAATACTGAACATTAGCTAAAACCACTAACAACTGCATTTTCTACTAATACATTGGACTGGGAATGATGGCAGCAACAGCCTCTCCACCATTACTGGTAAGGGTGGGCAAAGTTCTTCGGCTGGTGTGGGGCAGGCAATTATATTGTGTAGTCTCATCATACATCTCCAGTAAATATCTACTAAGTCTGAGCAGTTGTGTCACAGCAGGTGAACTGTGTAATCATTCTTTGTTTCATGAATCCCTCTCAAAAATGCTTTATCCCTATTGCTCTGTTCCTACCTGTTTAAACTGCAAGTACTTTGAGGAAAGGACTAGTTCATACAAATATTAGCACAGTGGGATTCTGAACTTTATTAGTCTCATGAGAGGATAAAACACATGTGAGCTTTCTGAAGTCTCCTCCTATGATAAATCTTTGTTGCAAAATGCAATTTTTGTAAAACATGGAAGATTAAATAAACTAACTTTTGTCCAATAATTTGGTAAAAGAATTGGATATGTTATCTTGAAGGAATTAATCAGAGGGATTTTTAGTAAATATTTTTTATTATCGGGTTTTTCCATTATCTTATACACCTTCTCCTTATTTGGAAATCAGATAGATATACTCTTATTCAGCTATGAACTGCTCCAGAAGCTTGTTAGGGACTGACTACAGCGTTTCATAGGGATCCACTCTGACTGGAGATATTTGCTCATATAATCTGACTTCTTTATAGTATTATAGTAATTAATTTTAGCTAAAATAAATATTTTCACTATTTTGAAAGCCAGATTTTCTTATTCAATTCAAACGAGGAGAAAAATTTATGAGGTTGAAGTTCTGTGTTAAGACAGAAACCTAATTAAATGACTCACTACTGCTGAAAGGGAGCGAACTGACTTCCTCCCTCTCCTTTTCTTTGTCTGTCACTCATATTCATTTGAAACATTTGACAATAAAGTGAATATTTTTACCACAACATAAGAGAACTGAATCAGCCCAGAGATGAATCAAAAGAATGCCTAAATCTGTGCAAGGTGTACATAACAAATGAGGGAGCCAGGGGAAGAAGGAGCTTGGACCAAAAATAAAATCATAATACCATCTAGATGGAAAAGACCTTTAAGATCATTGAGTACAACAGTAATGCGCAAGCGAAAAGAGATAAGGGATCAGGAGTGAAAACAAACTGTTAAGATTAGCTTTACTATATATGGGCATGGCAAATCACACCAGCTCTTTTCTTTCTTTGCTTTTTATCTGAGTGTGTGAAAAAGAAAGACTACACAGTCATTAAGGAGGAAAATTCTCTGCAGCATAAGTATATCCAGGTAGTTCTAATTGATCTATTTATTTTGCTTATATTCATTTTTCTTTTTTTTTTTTTTTTTTTTTTTTTTTTTTCACTAAAATGCCATGGAGTACTAAAACTATGTTTTGAAACACCCTTCCCAGGCTTGAACAGCTAGACCTTTATTTTGTCAAAACTAGGAAATGGGTTTCAAAGCCCACCTTGCATGAATCTGCACTAATAGCTACTTGTAATAGTTTTAGCTACCAATTCTTTGTTGATGCATCCTTAGAATATGATGAATGACACATCTAAGTCAGAATTTAGAGAAGTGCCAAGTTAATAACAACCATGTGGGTTGATGACATTGGAGGAAAAGGTTTGTGAATGAGTGTGAGACAGAGGTAATTGTTTGCCTGGCTTGCTCAGGCTATTAAAATCAGCTGCATCTAACACAATGGTCTGAATCAGAACTTGTCTAAACATTATATTTCAGCCCAAGATTTTTAAAGGGTAAGGACATTCATGAGATTAAAAGATTACAGTTAATTTTTAAGCTAATGTTTTCTGTATTTTTAATAAGAATCGATGTCAGACTGATCTGGTTTTTGTTTGCTGCATCATTTCCTCATGTTGTTTATAATATCGGACTCTATATATGTCTTGTAAAAGGAATATCTTTCCATATTAACAATTGCAAAAAGAAGAATTTCATATTCATGACCTCATCAGAATGTGCAGTGAACCAGAAGAAGTCGCTAACGCTTAGTTAGCTCTTGGCTGTTGTCAACCTGCTGATCAAGAGGGATTCCTGCAGTTAAGCTATCTGAATGAATCAGGTGGAATCCAAACACTGCAGATCCCTAGAAGAAACTGCATGTGGATACATACCTTGCGACGCCTGGGATTTTCTGCCTTACTGTGTTTTATCTTTACTGAAGAGAAAAAGCCTTTCCACTGCTAAAGATCTTCCTTGGACAAAATTTAATTTTATATTAATTTATGGTACCTAATATGCTGCTAAACACAACAGGGGCAGGAACTACATAACCATGTACCTATGCCTGCATCATTCACATATGCAAGCTACACCTGACAATATATCTCTTGAGAAAGCAAAAACTGTCCTTTTAGTTGACCACTGGTTTGGAATCTGACTAAAACCCTTGACTTGTGAGAATATTAGCCTCTGGAGTACAATAAGAAAGAGAAAAGAAATAAATCAATGCATTTGGGTATACAAACATCAGGAAGTTTCCTTCAAATCGGGAAATGTTGTGTTTAATTTTCTAGTTATTTAAGCCTTTCTTTTTCCCCCTTTTCTTACCCTTTACAAAGATCAATTTCAAAATGAAAATGACATTTTGAAATAAAACATTCTAGTTCAATCTCAAAATGTTGATATAAAGCATTCTGACATTTCCTAAACCCACTTTCTTTCATGTGCGCATATGAATATGAAGACTACTTGAAGGATGAGCCTTGACCTTATAAATTCATGCTTGTTGATAAAACAATACAAGTATGTATAAAAATGTACTTTTTCTCTTGCTAAAAATATTTCACCCACCTATAAAAAGCCCAGAGAAATAGCTGCAGGATTTAACCAATTATTTGAACAGTGTGAAGCAGAGCAACCCTTTGAATAGGCCCCAAAATGTTGCAATCTGAAATAGCCACAGCCCTGCCTCCTTCTAAATCCATTTGCTATGCTATCATGCAACAGCCAATCAGCAACAAAACAGTGATAAACAATGTATTTAAGGGATTCAGTCTTTGTCCCAGCAAATTATGTTTTGAACATCATCTATACCAGTAGGCACAATGGCTCATAAATGCCCACTTCAATACAAATGACAAGAAAGATGGGATTTTCTTGGTCATTCAGCTTTACAAAGCCACCTTTTGTTGTTTTGATGGTCTGGGTTATTCCCAGTACAAAAAGTTAGTGCAATATTATACTTGTATTTAACAACAAACAAACAAACCTCTAACCATTTCCCTTTTTGGTCTGCAGTGTTAACAATTTGCCTTTGTGTGTAATAACAGGGCGAAGACATGATGAGGTGGAAGGGCTCAGTCTGTGGCCTACAGCACTTTTTCTGAGTACAGCAAGAGCAAGTACATAGCATTGATGTGATTTCTTACTTTCCTGGAAAGTTCTGGTGTCCAAAATACCATGTGTAAACTTGAGCAGTTAAGGGATGCCATCCTGATCAACCTATCTAGTAAGTATCTTCACATTTACAGGAACAGTTGAGGAGACTTGAAAGTGCTCAAACCCAATTTCCTGTGAATGAACGCTTTATTATCTAGAAGTGGAGAACAAAAGGAATTTAAGCATCAGCATTTGACCTATTAAAAATTGCAGTGCTGAAAGGAAATGTGTGGGAGGGGGGTATATGCAAATTATCTGTATTTTGTCTCCTTCTCTCTCTTCCTTTTTCAAAAAAAAAAAATAAAAAAAAAAATATTTATTATTTTAAAACAAACAGCATGTAATTGCTTTTAATCCTGCTGAAAATTGGTGAAGATTTATGAAAAGCACTGCTAAGCAGAACTGCTTTTGGGCTATAATCTCTCTGTATTTAAAATTTAAGTGCTTTAGTGTGGTGCAGTGTTTGAAGAGTAAAAGGAGACTCCTCCAAGCATTATATGTCAGGTACATCAAGTACAGAAATCCTTCAGTGTGCTGAAGAATGTGTCAGTGAGAAGAAAACCTCAAACCACCTTTCTTCTGCATAAAAACAACAAAAGTTATTTGTAAACTCATTTCTTGAGTTTACAAATATTCTGATATAATCGGTAAGCAGGAATAGCATTTCATGGATTCTGAATTCAAGACAAAACCAAGAGAAAGAGCAGTACAAGAAGATCAAAAATGAAAGAGCTAACAAAGTAAAATAAAAAATATTAAAATCACATCTGATGGCAAAAAAAAGAGCACAGTTAAGTCTCATATAATGAATGGTGATGACTGACAACACCAGTTTCTAGAGTACAACTCAAAGTGTCCTATTAGTATTAAATATGTACTGCTCCAGATAATAGAAAGCTATCTAATAAACTAGAAAAACTCCCTTTTTCATTTAGAGTCCGCTGTAATCTGGACTATGATTTTTGTTCAAGCAGAAAACTATGCATGTTATGGTATCAGTTTTACAACTATAAAAATCATGATGTAAAATAAGATCAAAAGAGATGTCTATGTCTCTAGAATTTGTTTCCATCTGCATGTAGGCTTTGACTATACTCTTATAGAAAAACATGCAAGAACTTACACCCGCTGCTTGATTTCAACAATTTACACATGACTCTGCATAGATTAAATTTCAGTTTCCTAAATGCAAGTTCCCCATATTATTTTAAAGCCCTCAGGGTACTTACTAAACTGTGGAAATTTTTTTGGAGTCTAAGATGGCATTAAATTACTATATAGTTCAGTAAACTAAATCCCACTCTTAATGCATCATTTTGTATTATGAACTTCATGACCACAGAGAACATCACTCACGTCTTACAGAGGACCAGGAAGCTGGAGCAAACTCTGTTAGGGAAAACCTGTGCTGAGGTCATCCAATTTTTTTGCAATAACCATTTTTTTTTCATATATCATGCAATATATGCATGGAGAAAAGAAGGCTTAGGGGAGACCATACTGCTTTCTACAACTAACTGAAAGGATGTTGTTGTGAGGTGGAGGTCAGTCTGCTCTCCCAAGTAACAAGCAATAGGACAAGAAGAAATGTCCTCAAGCTGCAGAGGAGTTTCAGAATGGATATTAGGAAAACTTTCTTCACCAGAAGGGCTGTCAAGCATTGGAACAGGCTGTCCAGGGTAGTGGTGGATTATTTAAATCCCAGGAGATATTTAAAAGAATTGTAGATGTGGCTCTTGGGGGTATGGTTTAGTGGTGGCCTTGGCAGTGCTGGGTTTATGTTGAACTCAAAGGTCTTTTCCAACATAAATGATACTATGATTCTATGAAAAAGAGATTTGAAGGGCTCATTTTCAGTGGATTTGATATTATTGATTAACTGATATTTAGACTCTTGAGCCACTACATCTCATCATGCAAAATAAGCATAAAAACACTACAAGCAGTTAATTGCATGGGTTTTGTACTATGCTTTAAGATGGCCTAACAGACTTTTATTAATACTAATGAGAAGAATTAGTACCAAAGATCAGGGATTCATGATAGCTGAAAGAATCTGCAAGGACCCTCCAGCTCTCATGCTTTATTATTTTTTAATCAAAGTGGCTGACTTGAAGGCACAAAATTAAAGAATGGAGTCCTTTATGATTCCACAATGATTCAAATTAAAATGATCTATACTTGCAAAATTCCAACGAGCATTTTGTGCTAGTTAGAAACAGTTAAAAATTGCATAAATACATGATTTAAGGGCTGCAGTTTTCTAATCTTAATGAAAGGGCCATTTTTTTTTGTATATTTTCAACCCTCACATGCGATTAGAAAAAATCCACCTCTGAAGAACAGGAGAGGGAGAATATATTTGACAGCAACATTCTGCTAGCAAGTTATCTTAAGAAAATATGGGGTTTGGCATTATGGGTAATATTTTCTGCTTGTCCAAATAGACAATTACCTTGTAAGTCTATAAAATATCCTGTCTTACTTTTATTTTTATTACAATGCAGTTTAAATGTCTCATCTAAAATGTGTTTTGTTTTTTGTTTGTTTGTTTTTTTCTGGAAGATACCGTCTACACGGTTGTTAGTGATAATAATATGAGAATACAAAAAGACAAAACAGGAATGGAAGGGAAAAAGGTGAGCATCCTATGGTCATCCTGAAGGTGAAAAGCAGAAATAGAACTGTAACTTAAATACAATATTCAGGAATAATATTCAATAGATAATGCTACATCTCTAAAAATTTTGTTATTGTGATTTATGTAAATTCAGCTAACCAATGAAATTCAGTGATCTGTATTATGGGTTATTACTACAGTGACTATATGAAACAGAGTAGAAAAGAAATCGTTAGATCCAGACTGTTTCTTTCAGATAACCTTTCTGATCCCTGACAAAAAAGTTCATAATCTGCATAGCACTGACATACAGAGACTAAATGGTTCTTCAATATCTGTCTAGCCATTGTAACATGGAAATCAGTACAAGTTGTAAGACTCCCCCAAGACTCTAGGAAAATTCTTAAGTCATTACTGTATACTGAGATCTGTTCTTCTATGTCTCTGATAACTTCCCAAGCAAGCTTATTTAAAATACATAGCGTTCGAACTATAGCAGAATTATGACAGCATGATCATGCCCTTAATGTAGTGAAATTTTGGCAGGCGTTGATTCTTAGCTCCTCTTTGGAGTCATGTCAAAGTGCACTGATCCTCAGTACCTTTAACAAATCCTCAAAGAACCATACTGTGGATTGAAAGACATAGTTCAAATATCTACAATCAGCCCATGATCTACATAACACTGATAGAGTATAATGGATCATTAGAGCACTCTGCCACTGTGCATTCAGAAGTCCTAAATCCAGAGGTCATGAACATGATAGACTGTAACAGTGTCTTCAAAGAGTTTGCAATCTATTCTATCAATGTGGATTTAGAAAACAGCAGATTTCCGCACTCACAGCCCCTCTGCGTACTAAGGAACCTTATACAGTTTTAATGGACAGAAGTTATGGTGTATGAAAACCAGGAACATTTTATAATTCTCCTACTATTTTTTTCAAACATGTATCAGATTTCCACAAGCTGTCCATTTTGTCCCCTTCAGCTATGCCAAAAGGGTCGGTGCAGCCTTCCTGATACCATAACTACAGATCAAAATGTACAGCATTGCTTTTATGTCAATGTATTACATAAATTTTGTGAATGGGAGCAATCATCTAGTCCCAGTTCTGTAAATGGGATTAGAAAATGAGATTAGAATAGTTGCATGGAGTTCAAAGCTCTTGGGGTGATTTGTACCATATATCATGGCCCTTAGTACTCTAATCCAAAGAACAAGAATAATTTACATGTAGGTTAACTTTTCCTACCCTTTAGTATTAACTGGAAGAGTTTATTAGTTAATTTAGTCCTTATGATTCAATTGATATGTTCCCACAATGAATTTCTATAAAGATATCTATCTTCATCGACTGTGAGTTTAGTTTTTCATGATAAAGTTTTTAACTTTCTTTTACTTGCTGAAAAAGCCATAAGCATGAGTTTAGACCTCATCCATACCTAAGACCTGGCTGAGTAAATGTAAATATGTCTTGGGGCATCCAGGTTGAAAGCCAAAGGTAGCCTCATGTGGCACTAATCACACTGTCTGCCTGACACTGGCTACAGACACCTTTGAGACTTATATCAACCTGGTAAGCTATTTTTGCTCTAGTGGATTCTTGACCTTAGCAACAACCTTGTCTCTAACCATGTCTGAATTTACCCATGGTGATTTCTAACGGTCATAACAGCCTCCACTTGGAATGGGGGAGAGGGAGAAGAGAAGTCAGCTGATGTAAACTATTTTCATCAGTACACACTGCAGTAACCTCAGTTCCATTTCACTGATTCATGAATTTATGCCAAACAAGGGCATGTTAAACACCATGGACCTCTTTCCAAATAGGTTACAGACACTTTCTTCCCAACTGACAGGTATTACTGACAGTGTGTTTTCACTGTTTAAATTCTTTTGAGGTGCAAATATATTTGTATTTCCAGTGGCAAAACCCTTCAACACATTAGATCACAGAAACACAAAAATTGAAGTTAGACACATACTCGTTGGTTTTCTTTCTTTTCATGCTGTGTCTCCTTTGTTTCAGCTGGAATTTCTGAATAAGCTGTGATTTTGCTTTCTGAAATTTGCAAATGACATTTGTTCAGAGACTGAGACTGAGCATGTCAGGTAAAAAATTTATAGGCCTGGCCCAAATTTATACAATGTATGCGGCCCAGAATGTAAGGCTTGATAATGGAAAACCTGACAAAATCATAAGTGGCCCTTGTGGGCAATTCTATAATACAGTGTTATTATGCCAGGTTTCCAAACACATATATTACTCAAGAACTGAAATTACTGTTTGGCAACCCAGGAGCTTATAAAGCATTGAATAAACTATAGTTTCTGACTAATATTTGCATGCCTGTCTAGAATATGTAAATGTGACAGTTTTCCTCCTGGAAAAACTAAAATCCCTAATGAATTGAAGGGCGAAACATGCAAATAAACCTCATGATTCACACATGTGTCTCTCATTTAATTTTTCAAAATGTATTTTGCATTTTGATTACACTACAAAATGCGGCATGGAGGGCAGAGCAGTGAGAAAAATAGAAGTGTATGTGCAACATATTTTTTATATCAAACAATGTGATTTACTTTAATAATTCCAGGAGTAATAAATAACTGCAAGTGCATGCTTTGAATGCCTTCCAGGTACATGTAGTCAAGTTCAAAAAAAAGTGGTGCTGTTTATACTTGCACTTTATATGCCGTAGGCCTGATTTTTCTCTCAATCAGTCCAGCTTTCCTCTGATATAATTCTAGTTTTGACTTTAACAGAATAATACTTGATTTTTAAACATGTGAGAGGAGAATCATGCCTCAGATGCCTCTGTTGTGGCAGAACTGAACCAGTTCTCTTTATATATGTTTATGCTGTTGGACATAAAATTCAGTACTATTTATTTAGACTCAGATACATTCAGCAATGGAAAGAGTCTCCAAGTAGGAGGAAACACACAAAAGATGCCCCTCAGAGCACTTGTCCTCAAGGTCAGTGGAAACAGAAGACAATAGAGTATAATATCCTCCTTAAAAAATTGTTCTAAGAGAAAAGATAGCAGATGTCACCTTGGCAAAGCTGATGGCAGGGGTTTCAAGACATACATTTGCTTGGCCCTCTGGCTCATGCTTTTCATGATAAACACAGAACAAAGCAAAAATCCTGCTGCACCTCATCACTTCAGCTCACAGTTAAACCTACTCAAGTAATTTAGTGCAACTTGATTTTAACTGGCACAGATGAAATATGGGTGCTTCTGCCATCCACTCTCTCAGGATAAGCAGATGGGGATGGTGGGTAGGTTAGGTCTGTGATAGCATCTTAAGCTGCAAAGAAAAAGTTCACCAGGAGATGCTTCTCAGCACCCAAAATTTGGTTAGTCCCCATCATAGCTACAAAGTATTTGCAAGACAAAATCTCCTTGTAGTTAGCTTATATATGTTATATTTGACCCAAATAGAGATTAGAACGTTTCAGATCTTCATATTCAAGACAAACTGTTGTGGTAGAGCTACAGGTTTTTCTATTACTCAGCAAAGGGCATCCGCATTGTTTTTTTCACAACACTGCTGTTAAAAAAAATAAGATCAGTTCTGTTTTGTTCTAGCCCTGGAAGGTGTTTTTTTCTTCATTCAGAAAGTGAACACACAAAGAAAACTGCCACCATGTTTTTTTCTTTTCAATTTTGAAAAGATGATTTTTTTTTTTATGTTATTTTTCAATCATCTCTAACGTAATACACATAACAACCAAGCGAGACCAAAGAAACTGACTTTATTTTTTGTAACTGTCAAATAATGATAACATGGAGCAGAGACAAATATCATCCTGAAATTAATCACACAGAATGGATTACAGCAAATGTCCTCTCTCTCTGCCCAAAAGATGCATTTCATTTTTCTATCTTTATTCACATACAGATTCAGGCAGAGAAAGCTGCCACCAAAACCCTTTTCTTTAAGCTACCACAAAATAGAAAGGTTAATAGTTAACACTGCTAAGAGTCCCATTATTAAAACTGCTTTGCCATGCAATACCAGGACAAATGGAAAATGAAAATTAGCTTAGACATGTACAACCTCACAAAGGAAATTCAAAGTCTCCAGGGTTGTCATTCCAGCATCTTTACATGATAATCAAGGAGGGTTTGTGTACTTACTGTAGTTAATGCCACCTCTTCCCATTTTCATTTTGTTGCAAGCACAGAAAATATAACCAATAATGTGCATGTTCTTTTTTCTTTGAAGGGAGGAAAGGGGAAAAAAAAAAGAATTTAATTGACAGATAAAACGGATGTAGAAAGGGTAATTTCATTTTCCATCAGAAGAAGTAAGGTTTTATGTTGGGAATTAAATTAACAGCACATGAAATTGGCTTTTCCTAAGTTCATATTTTTAAACTTTTTATAAGAAGGAGAAGAAGAAAGAAAAAGACCCCCAAACCAAGGTAGAGTTGTAAAAAGCCTAACAATGAGCACAGATGATTTCCAAAGACAATAAAACTTCTCCATTGCAGTGTGGTTGTGGGCCTGCTTGCTTTTCAATCACTCTGCATTTCCTGTTTGTGTGATACTAAAAAGTTATGCTTATAAATGTTTCCTGATTTCTTTGCTTGATGTTCCATTCTCTGAATCCAGCTGGTTTCAGGCTGCAATCTCCCTCCTTCTTTCCTGTCATTCCTCAGCATGTTCAAGTTGCCTGCAGGTTGTGATTTATCTTTGTAGTTAATGAATTTGTATTCACATTATTTTTTGTTTCTGTTTGTCTAGGCAAATCTCTATTGGAATACCCGTATGTATGGATTGCCATATTGTCATCACTGACAAAATAGCTACATGGGAGTGAAAAAAATCTAAGTGACGAGCAAGAAAAAATATGCATAAAAAAAGGAAGATAATTTTGAAATCACAAAATGTGGTTGGGTCCCCCTTTCAATTTCTAATGCATTAAAGTGAACTTAATAAGCAAACAAACAAGGAAACAAAAAATCACAAAAAACACACCCCACACAACCCCCCCAAACCAAACCAAACCAAACCCAAACTTAAACATGCAACTTATTAATGTTCTGCTTAGGAAGAATGAAGAGGATATTTATAAAGATATTCCTTGATAACTTGTCAAGACAAGTATAAAAATAAAATACAATCCAGTCAAAGACCAAAATGCTTGCACACTCACGCACTTGATATGTACCCTAACACTAGCCCTGATAATTTCAAAGTGCTCTGGACTAAGGCTCTCCGCCAAGTGGCTTCCAATTGATAAACCAATATAGCCAGAATTGCTAAAGTCACAGGCTTTTAAACATCTCTTTTTAATTATTTTCTAATGATTCACCTGATCACAGATTTACTTCCATTATTAGCCTCTTTTTATATGCTTATGTGAGTATTGATACAAACAAACCAACCAGATTAGTTTTGATGTCACTTTAAAATGAATTTACTTCAATTTAGATGTGATGCAGATAACCCAGGTAACTTTCTAAAGCTCTCAGTTGTTGCCAGTGGAGAAATGACACTTCTGCAGGCCACCATACTTCCAGGACCTGATTCCTGGAGTATTCCTGCCCACCGACTGTATGAAAGGGGAAGACATCAGTATTTGTATGCTTAAATACAACCAGAACAACCAGCAAAGGATTATAAGTAAATCTCATTCAAGGTGTCTCAGCAGGGGACTTTTCTTCTGTTACCTTCCTTCTACTGCATCAGTGAATACATCAGTGAAGCTAAGAGATGTAAGTGTAGGCAGATTAACACATTAGACCTTCTTCAAAGAGATTTTAGGCATTTCACTCTCTCCACTTTCAGCAGGTATTAGCTGCTGTCTGGCTCCTACTCATCTCTGCAGGACACTCTTAGGATCTTAACATTTGTAGTAGCTCTTGTCTAGACTTAGTCTTAAGCTGAAATCTAGTAGCATTTACTTTTTTGATATTTAAAATTGTGGTTTTTTAAAAAAATATGTTTCCCTCCTTAGTTGATACATAGCAAAGAGATAGCTGGCACTCCGTGCAAAGATTTAAACATTATCCTGCTAAGTTCAGTGAGGATAATTCAGTTGCTGAGTATCGGCTATAAAGACAAGCAGGATTCATCTGCCCTAGCTTAGACCTCTAGCTCTGAGAGTTATGCCTTAGAACCGATGGATGAAAACCGGTAACGCCAAAAAGTTGCTCTCACTTCACTGTATTTAAAATAAGCTCAAAGGAACTTCATCTAGAAGTATTTTTTTCTATAATTAGTTCATATACTGATAACTAATTTTTAGATATCAGTAGGTAAGAATAGTCTTGATCAGATACACAATTATTACTTGGGGGTTAGGGAGGCAAACAAGGCAGGAATTTTCTGTCAGTTCTTCAAGCTGACCTAACTTGCCTACTGTCTCAGTATTCCCTGCCTCAGTGCAAAGAAGGTACAGGAATATTCACTGGGGATGAGGAAAATGTATACAGCTCTCCTTCTTAGCATCACCCAATGTTTGGATAGGACTAAGCAGGCTGTGGAACCGCACCTTTTTCACTGTGCAGCTGTGCAAAAGACAAAGATTTCTTAGCAAGCAATGTGAGAGAATGGAACAAACTCCAGTGGGATTTAAGAAGCTCCACAGATTTCACCAAATTTGGTGCTTAAGTCAAACTGATTTTACACCACCCTCTCAGTTTGGATAAATATTACATAAGATGGAAAAGAAACCCTTACCGAAATGAGTAATATTCTGGGAATGTACAATTTTGACTGCGGAGAAGATAAGAGGAATCAGGAGCAACACCAGACAGATGTCAAATCATGTTACTTAATTCATTACTCAAATACAGGTATTCACTGAGAGCACTAAGCAAGTAACCTTCATAATGAGAGCTAATTCCAGCTTCTCATAGCTTCTTTAGACCTTTGTATACACACAAACATAATATATATATGCAAATATGTACTTACACATATATTTAAGTGTATATATTTAAAAAACATATATAATTATAAAGATGTAGAGCTATATATATTTGTTTGTGTATATACATGCATAAATAGATCTTTCATTCCTCAAAGTCTGTTTTTGCTCCTGTTTTCTTAGTACTATTGATAGAATCTCTAGGGAGGGAGAAAAATCCACAATAACAAACTTGATTGAAATTATTTTATTTGGAAAAATGAAAAATAAGGCGAGAGAAGAAGAGAAAAAAAGGCAAAAAAAAAAGGTAAGAAAACAGAAAAAGCAAGTGTGAGATGGAGGTGTGCATTTTAGGGTGACTACATTCTCAGAGAACAAGAGCTTTATCTTGGTTTCAAGCTCTCCTAATAATAAGGGATAGCATGACAGAAAATGGGACTTTTTTTTTTCTGTTGCTCGCCTACTAAAAAAACAAAACAAAAAAAAAAAAAGAGTACAAAAAGAATCTCCATTGCTGAGATATTTGCTTTTTCTTACCTTTCTGCTGATAAGAGCTCTCCCTGTTTCTGGATAAGAAGAGATACTTTATTCTCTTCTGAAAAGATAGAGAGAATAAAGGGGAAAAAACAATGCCTTTTGTTAGAAAGGAAACTAACTGCAATTTGAAGAGCGATTGTAATAGGCAGTATTGCTGAAGGCAAACAGAAACTAAAAAGTAAGCTCTTTAGATATTATCCTTCCTTAACATTTTGATAAAGTTCCTTAAAATGGAAGCTACTTTTGCCTCTGCAGCAGTTTAATTTCCTATAATCATCTCTGATGGAACAGATGATACACACAGAGTTACCCCAGGTATTGTTTAAGTGGGGACTGAATTACTTTTATACTATCACTAAATGATTGAAAAAAGGAAGCAAAACATGTTTTCAGCATTGCTCTGCTTCCATGATGCAAGCCCAGCGTAGTGATGCTGTCTCTAATTCTGTTTAAACTGCATTCCAGAAGTATTCACAAGTCAATTTTTTAAAACCATTAAAAAGAATGTATAAACGACATAGGGTGGAAATCAGAAGCAATGTTCATTATCAGGCCTAGACGAAAAGGGCATTTTGAAGAGAAAACCCAGAAACTACAGGACTTTTAGGAATTTGCTAGTTATCTTTTCCACTTGAGTGACTTTAGGCTTTGTTACCAAATTGAAATACCATTTTCTGAACAATAATACTATACTTTTTTTTTTTTCTGACACCACAAAAGAATGCTTTTAAGGCATAAAAATTTATTTCCCTTATGTAATCAAAAACAAGACTCTATAAATTATAATGCAATGTACAGTCCAATTCCTCCATTCAATGCATTTAAATGGTATGTGCTGATTAAGCTTTTAGTCATTTATGTTAAATGTCTAATGAAAAGCTCTTTGAATCTGGTTTAACTCATATTAAATGCCCTAGTGGTGCCCCTGAAATTAAAAAAGAAGAAGAAAATTAATCCTATTCTTTGTTCCCTTTATACATTTTAATAAATTATACTGCGTCTTCCTAATGCATTTATGTCTCAGACAAAATGCCAAATGGTTTGATCCGTTCAACAAAAAGCCAAAGAGCAAATCTGCACATTAAAATGTAGAATGATTCAACAATTCAAGGCATAGTGTTTTCCAGAAGATGATGTGTTTTGTATGCTTCTTAATAACTCTGCACAGTGATTTCTTCCTTGTGTGCAAGCAGGCTCTGTTGAAAGTTTGCTTGGTTTATTTTATTCTTTCTTTTGCTCCATACAGCTTAACAGAATAAATACAATTTTCAAAATGCAATAGATCCCAGGGCATAATGTGTTAGTGTGAGGGCTTCAGTGAGCTGGCAGTTGACAGGACCATAGATAGCCAAAGTAGAAGCAGAACAGTCAGGGTGTCATGTCTTATTTACGTAGAATCATAGATTTAGCACTGGAACTGGTTTTCAGAACTTACTGAGCTGCTCTTCCAGGTCCAAGGTAAAATCATATGGCCAGATAACTCTTAAGGGATGTTTATCAGACTGTTTTAAAGAATCTTCAAGGATGGGGATTTCACTACTACTGTAAGTCATCAGTTTCTTTCTTTCTCTATCCTTAAAAACAGAAAAACACCTCCAACAGATCCCTGCTGCCATCTCTGTTACACAGAGTAATATCTTTGGTTGCAGAAACAGCTGATTGTTTCTTGCTCTCCTCCCAAGAAGATTGAAAATAGTCAGTTACTGTAGTATTTAACTATGTTTCCTCATCTGAAAATTGTCTCTTTTTGGCTCCACTGTTAGTAGACTTGTAAGTTCTTCCAAAACCCAGTACCTTGGTACTGATGGTTTTCATGATCCAAATTTAAAATCTAATGAAGGATAAATTTCTATAAATTTTAGGGAGACATTAAGCAGAATAATGTCAACAGCAACAGTAATGTTGTAAATGCCTCAACAAGGAAATGAAACAAGAGATGTAGACTTATGTTACCAGAATTTAAGGTGCGCAAAAAAAACCTGTAAATATAAAATGTTTATGTGTGTGTGGATAAGTGTGTAAAGGAAAAAAATAAATTACACATTAGTATTTTTTGTTTCATCCTGATTGTTGAACACTTTTTTAAACATTCCTAAGACTTACCTCGAATAGGAAAAATCTACAGGTAGCCACTCAGAGTGTTCAGTGGGACTTGTGCTAAATGCACTATGCTAATATAGGATTTTTCTTTCTTAATTCATAAAAATTACTTCGAATCCAAATTGGAAAGTGCTAACATTATTAAGTATGACTTCAGGACTAAATCTTCGGCAAAATGAAGAATTACAGTGAGAGTTATCTACACAGGTAGATGCTGTGGACTTTAGTACTGTGGACTTAAGCTGATTGATGATATGTATTTGTGTTGCTACTGAAAAATTTGAGGCCTCCAGGTCAATGACTTCTTTCCTAGACTCAAGATGTTACGCTTTTCTAGATCTTTACCCTAGGTAACTCTGAAACTCTAAATGCTTCAAATTTCTGTGGCTTAAAGACAGTCTTGAAGTCACAAAAGATTAATTTTAACTGTATTATATGATCAGTAGTAAGAAAGTCTCAAGTAGTTCTTGAAATTCCTGATGTTCTTGCTAGGTAATCAGGACCTTGAAAGTCCTCAAACCTTAGAAGAAAATAGACCCAAAAATTTTTTATCCTAAACTTCTGGTTATACATGAATAAGTGTGGGATCCTGGAAGGTTTTCCAGACTTCACTGAAAGACAGTGAAAAAGGAGTGAAAGACAGTGAAAGAGAAGTGAAAAACAGTGAAAAGAAGCAGTGAAAACTATGATCTTATTTATATTAGTTTAAATTCCTGCTCCTAGGATCCATGAAAACCTGCACCTTCAGAGTCCCTGCTGCAAACCTGAGGGCCTGAAAACATGATAACTGCGTCTAGTGAAAAACCCAAACCTTTGAACACAGTACTTTTGATTTCATGTCTTCAAAGTGCCCTGATTCCTCATCTGGCCAGCTGCTTCCACAACAGTAACAAATTAAATGTAATAAATTAGCCTTTAATAGCAGTTCTAGCAGCTGTAAAAAATCTTCAGAATATATTTAATTTCAGAATACCCCTTTGTAAGAGTATCTGACATGAGGCTTGCTTGTCTGGTTATTGTCATAAAAGATTTCTTATCCTAGGAAAACTTAAAAATGAAAAAAAAAAAAAAAATCAAAGTTTAGAAATAATTCCGGTTTGTTAATTATTTAGAACAACTCCTTTTGTTCTAATATTTTATCTGATGTTGCTTGAAGAGAAGTTGGGGGGGGTAAGTGAGGATGAGGAAATGAAGTTGTCTGCAGTGGGAAGTTAGGAAGTTATATTCTGGAGCAGCTGTACAACATTACTGTTAGGTACAGCTATAAACTGAAGTGCGTATAACTTCAGTGTGTGCTTCTGTGGCTTAATGAAAGCAATGGAGACACTCTCAAGAAGTTCAGGAAAATTGCTGGTGGATATGAATGGGATATAAGCAAAGGTACTCACTGCATAGACAACATCTCTTCTTGTGTTCCCTGTTTGCAGTGATAGAGAATAATGGGAATAAGCATGTTAAGAAGTGGACGAAATATTAGTCTTCCTGTGCTATACATTCTCCCTTCTTCATGAGGCCATGCTCCAAATCACTGTCACAGGCAGGTGGTACATCTTGAAGATGAATCAGCAGTAGTTCACAAACATCTGCAAAGACCTGGCACAAGCTTTCCCAGTTTGCATTTGCCCGCTCACTAGTCAACAAACAGAACTTAGTAGCAGGTTGGGAGTGCAGGGTCCAGTAACCTGCAGAGGTTTCATATAGAGAAAGAGTGAGCCGTATAGTCTGACGCTTTTATAATAGGTCTCCTCACTCCAGATCTGCCTGAATATTCATCCACAGTCATGCTCTGTACTCCCCCTATGCCACATTACAATTGCCTTCCGTAGGGCATCACTCACCTCTGCATCCACAGCCATAAAATAAATGATTTGGGCTGAAGTGTTCTGTTGGGCACAGAACAGATGGTAGTAGCCACAGAAAAAAACAGCAACACCTGGTTTCAGATACTCAGGCAGCAAATTCCCTGCCCCCAAAGCCATGGCTCATTATTCAGTCCAGATAATGGACCATTCATACAAACTTCTGCTATTTAAATCTCAGTTTCTGAAACCAACTTGACTCTCCAATTCCCTCTACAGATCGAGTTTTGCCTTGGCTACATCTGTCCACAACTGTTCTCTGGATGGACTTTTCCATACATTTGAAATCCTTTCCTAGTAACAAATATATGCAGCTGAAGCTGTTTCAAGCTGTTTTCTGTGTAATAGTCCCAGCAGCTGTTTTCACTTCAGTGGTCTCCTGTTGAGCTGTTATTTAAAAAAAGTTCTTCTCCGGTCTCTTATCTTCATTCATTAGGCCTGTCGTCTTCTGAATCAAGTTTTAAATTTCTCTTTTCTCTGACCTGTTATTTGACAGCTCTGCATAGCATATTGTGTTTACCCTGAATTCCTTTATAGCCATCAACATGATATATTTACTAGTTATATCTAAACTACAGATTGAGGAGCAACTAGAAAAGAGGGAATGACCACAAACGCCCTTTATCTGCTCTATAGTTTGCAGATGTGGTCAGATTTCCTTGTATTACAGATTTCCTCGTTATGTCTTGCAGTTCATCATCACAATTCCAACTTTGTGTGCAGAATAATGGGAGATGGTAGGGAATTACCTATATCTCATATTCAGAAAAGTAGGTCACATCCAGAACTGGCAACTACCTCTCAGTTTGACATCTGGACCTATCTCTTGTGCTGCAGAGTCATTAGGAGCAGTAATATTCTCTCTTCATTACTGAACTTCATAATTGTCTTCTTTCTATTTGTACTGTCACAATAAATCATTAATAAAAGAAACATTTTTGGTTTTCAGGACCCTTGAAAGCAAGAAAAATCACATTGATTTAATGTCCCAACCCTTCTCATTAAGGCAACCATGAAGGTTTGAACATCCTTCATAATCAATGAACTTAAGGGCGGAAATCTGAGGTGGTATCATTGTCTGCCCGCCTCTTGCAAACATAATCAAAATAAGCCAGTAGCCATTCTCAGGGGATAAATTAATTCAGTCATATCTTAACATACAGTCATTTCACCTTCCTCCAGTACACCTGTTTCCACAGAAAGGCTAGAGTACGTATGGCTCCGCAGTGAATAAGGGAGATGCATTCATGTGATGTAATATCTAGGCACACTTAAGAAGAAGGATGTTGAAGAATCAGTACTCTTCATAGAGAAACATGCTTATACTTAAAGCAAACTCTGCTACACCTTGATATGTTAGAGGTCCATGTAGTGTAATCCCAGACTACATTATGCTGGTACCTGGACAAGTAACAGTGTATGGGTCTTGTTCTTTTTTTCAGTCAGTCTGAGACTACTTTAGGGAAGTTCATTGTCCTTATCTGTCAACTTCTTTCAGCAGCAGACCTACAAACTTACTTAACGTCTTAAAGGGCTCAAATAAAATAAGAGAATGGCTTGGGTTGGAAAAGACCTTAAAGATCATACAGTTCCAGCCCTCTGCCACAGGCAAGGACATCTTCCACTAGAGCAGGTTACTCTAAGCCCTGTCCAACCCGGCCTTGAGCACTGCCAGGGATGGAGCATTTACCACTTCTTTGAGCAACCTGTTCCAGTGCCTCACCACCCTCACAGTAAGGTATTTATTTTTTATATCTAACCTAAATCTCCCCTGTTTAAGTTTTAACCCACTGCCCCCTGTCCTATCACTACAGTCCCTAATGAATATTCCCTCCCCAGCATCCTTGTAGGCCCCCTTCAGATACTGAAATGTTGCTATAAGTTTTCCATGCAGCTTCTCCTCTGCAGGCTCAACAACTCAAATATTCTCAGCCTGTCTTCACATGGGAGGTGCTTGAGCCCCCTTATCATCCTTGTGGCCCTCCTCTGGACTTGCTCCAACAGTTCCATGTCCTTCATCTGTTGTGAACACAATTCTTCTACAGTTAAGCAACCTGATGCCTAGTGATTTGCCAAATGTCAGACAGAGATTTATTTACAGGACTCAGGGGACCTTACTCCCAGTCTGGAGCTCTACCCATTAATGACACCCTTTTCCTCAGCAATTCTTCATGAAGCTGATATGATTCATCTACCACCTGCTGTAGAATACTCCTAGGCAAGATATCTTGCAGCAAGATTTACTCCAAGGTGCTACATGCCAATGCAAGTCTGCAATTAAGGTAAAAAAGTCTGCTTTTTTACTGTTTCTCCCCTAAAATAAATTATTTGATTCCATGCACCTTAATGATTTTCTTTTGTTCTTAATTAGATAATTAAACTATGAGCTCAGATCATAACATGCTGCATTAATGATATCTATTTAATCAAAATGTCCATTTGTTTTCATTATATTATGTCTAGTAAGAGATTGTTTAAGAGAGTTTTGTGATTGCGCAGCATTTTTCTTGCTCTTGGCCTTTAGTTATTTATTATGTATACATCTATAAAGACCAGAAAATGTTAATATAATAATAGTGATGATGATAATAATTATTTTTTTATTATTATTTCTAGAGGACAAAGACACGGTATGCAGGTCTGTTGGCATTATCCTGTCATAACAGAAATGACGTGATCATATGTCCAACATTTCTGAAAGTTGGTAGTGATCACACTCAACCCATCTAGCAGTTCAGATTTTGGATGCCATCTTTCAGAATATTTTAAGGAAGCTTCTTTTGAATTATATGTTCTTTGTAGGCACTGGAAATCAAGGAAACAGAAAAAAAAGGTTGTGTTTTAAAATCCAGTCTCATAGATTAGTAGAATAATTTGCTTGAAAAGCTGCTATCTTTTATAGCGCACCACTGATTTTGCCTTCATTATTTCCTTTAAAGGCTCAATCTCCATCAAGTATTAAACTCAAGATAGAAGTAGCAGTTGTTATGTTATTCTGCATGATACTACTGTTGTTTGTTTTTTGTCCCTACATATTTGCTACCATTCTTTTCTTTTTATTTTTTTTTCCCTCTTACAATGCAGGAGAGCAGCAACTGTACTTAATTTTTCAAATGGTAAAACTGAAAATTATGAACCCAATCACGTAGACTAAAACCACAGAGAAAATGAATGGCTACCTGTCCTGCGGGCTTATTTTGAAAGACCTCCTTGGCCTTGCCAGAAATTTGGCAGATAATCATCCCTTAACATGACAACTCCATTAATGAATGCCCTGGCTCTTTCACTTGCTGACTCATAGCAGGATGCATCTCCAGTGGAATGCCAAGTGTATCAGCTCTTTTTCTGCCGCTACCATCGAATGAGGAATTTTCTATGAAATCATTCAGTGAAACCAGACTAGGAATGAGACTGAAATTTCTTGAGGAAACTAAAATAGAGCCACTCATCAGGAGCATATGAGGACCTGAATATTTTGGGATGCCTGAGAGAAAATATGAGTTTGTCAAGACTATAAAAACAAGACTGTTGACACAAATATCCTGTGAAAACTCACTATTTTCACACAATTGAAACTTGAATAAATACATCACTGTAACTTACTGGTGAAAGATTAATGTAGAAAATTCTGGTCAAAGGTATTAAAACAACAAAAAAAATAAGATTGGTTTAAGAGTTTAGTCAAGCCATGTTACATTCATATGTCTCCTTCGAAATTCAAGAATTAAAATACAAACACAAAACACAAAATGCAGAAGGAAAGGAGAAAAGAAGGAAAGAAGCTTTTTTCTCTTCTGTTTGAATTATGATAGTTAATGAGACAACCTAAGTAACAGTCTTATTATAGACAGAGAAATAAAGATTTTTTAGCCAAAGACGAGATATAATGAGATGAACTGTTATTGGAGTAATACTTGTAATAAAGGTCACCATTGTGACACATGCTTCAATACCTTTAACTAAATTAAATTAGAAAAAAAATATCCTTGCTGATTTCTAATTCCAAGAAATCTGAAAATAAATATGTTTTTGGATTTCCATCACTGTTAGGAAGAAAAAACATTTTTTCTACAGTTTAATTTAGAACACAGTTTTGATGAATATAGCTAGACTATTCTTTTGCCATTCCTATTGCCCAATCTGTTCTTACCACATCACAGAATCTAACATGACATTGTCATTGCTAAAGAGAGCTGATTTTATTGTATCAAAAATAAAATTATTTCAGGAATAGGTATTTATGGGTCACAACATCCTTAGTATATTTTACAGTCTTTTAGCTGCACTTGCATAACACCTAACACCGTAGCTGGGCTTGAGTGGTGTGTGGCACAAAGCGTTGCATGCTTTGGAAATGGATTCATGCTGAAGGAGTGGCTAATTGTAAATCCATGCTGCCCATATTGCATGCTGCCATTTATAATTCATGCTGCCAGGAGTTTTCAGTGGCCAATTTAGGGGCTTTTCATAAATCTTACACCATTTATAAAGCATAATATGATAATGCAAATACTTTGGGAATGGACAGAACTGTTTTGAGAACTCAAAAAAAAATTGCTACACATTTTGATCCAAATTCCAAGATTTGATAATGTGTTTAGAAAACTGACAATTTCAGTCTTAATCCTATTCAATACAGTGCCTTGTAATTATGCACAACTAAGCAGTTATAATTGATGAAGCAGTAGAAGAACATCCAGACTGATGCTATGCATCTGGCAACAGGCTATGGGGACAGGAACAGGGGTGGGGGCGGCCTCTGAAAGCCATCCTGCTACTTGCCAATCTTATTTAAATTTTATTGCTGCCCAAATTGGAAAGATTACATGGTAATTAGCAGTCTCCCCACCAGTGTAGATTCTGCCTCTCCAAACAATCTTTGATAATGATCCCATCCCTCCTCCCCTACAACTTCAGGGAAATTTCAGAGCCAAATATTAAACAGACAGTTATGAAATTGTATTCAACCACCTGTTCTCTTAACCCATGGCCGACCCACTTAATAAAAGACAGTATATCTCAATTAGGCCAGGTGATCGCGTAGATTGGCATTCGATAATTAGCACACTACTCTCCCCGTCTCTCAAGTTTGTAGAAGTCTCTTTTCACAAAGATTTCTCCTCTGAAGCAGAAGGGGATGTCAAAATGATACACTGTCAAAGACTCAGCTATAAATTTTACTACAATGTTTGAAGAGTAATAAGGGAGACATGAAATCATGGGTAAGAACATAAGATCAGCTACAATATGTCGTACCAGACTCATCTAAAACAATATTCATTTTTTGGCCAAAAATAGATGTCCAGTAATAAGTCCAGATTTAGTGTATGTGATATTTTTTTTGCTATTTCCCAAGCCTGCAGTAATTGCAGCTCAGGGTTTGTTTTTTTTTGGGCTGGAGATGTGTTCTACAGATGTAATTATCTTCAGTGACCTTGTCCAGTCTCCCCTTGAAACCATACAGATGTTCAGATTTGACAAGATACCGTGGCATGGAGTTCTATGACTTAATTAATGCAGAAAAACTGAATAGAGAGTGATCATTCATTATTTCTCAGAATACAAGAACA
Source organism: Brotogeris chrysoptera (assembly GCA_030323915.1). Taxonomy (NCBI): domain Eukaryota; kingdom Metazoa; phylum Chordata; class Aves; order Psittaciformes; family Psittacidae; genus Brotogeris; species Brotogeris chrysoptera. The sequence continues at coordinate 34,612 of JARCZZ010022477.1, forward strand.
AGATAAATTATCAAGCAAAGGTTAAAAGCATGAAAACTACTTTTTCAAACAAGGCACTGAGGAAGAGGTTGAAGCTGCATGTTGTGTAAAATAGAACTATCAATGGATCCGAAGATATGTTGACCTAATGGATGTATCAAACCATAACTAATAATTATTGTTGGCTTAAATATAATTTTCAGCTCTGGAAGACCAGTCATTGTCAGAAGATGGAAGGTTAATCAGGGAGACTGAATATGTCCTATTATACTCATTCTTTGTGTATATATAAACTCTTTATAAATCTAGCACTAGACAGTTTGGAGGTACAATTCATAGAATCATAGAGTGGCTTGATTTGGAAGAGAGCATAAAGCTCATCCAGTTCCATCCTCTACCACGGACATAGACACATTCCACTACAGCAGGTTGCTCCAAGCCCTGTCCAACCTGGCCTTGAATGCTGCCAGGGATGGGCAGCCACAGCTGCTCTGGGCACGCTGTGCCAGTGCCTCACCTCTGTAACGAAGAATTCAAAATGGCTCTTTTTTATAGACACGAATTCAAATTCAAATGGTTCTTGTCTTGCAGAAATTGTAGTTATATTGTCTAATCAGTACTGAACTTCCCTCACATGTTTTATGGAAGTATCAAGGGAATATAGTGACTATGATGGCAGCAAATGCGAATGAAGAAGGACTGTGAAGTGGATATGAAGATTTAGGGCAAAATGTTTGTCTTTTGCAAAGTTCTGTGAGGGCCACAAGCATTAAAAGCACTTGTTGCCTTACATGCCCTTTAAACTCTTTGAAAAGGAGATGAGTAGGGAACAAGACGGTCAGAGAAGTGATGTTAAGGTGATGATAAAGGAATCAAAGACAGCAAAAAGAAAAGATTTCAAGGAAGGAAAAAAGAGACAGAAAGATCAGATAGGAAGTCAAGGAAAGCAGGAGAAGAGAAATACCGGTGGAGGAATGAGTCAGATGATGAACCATCTGAAAATGAGGAAACAGAAAAAAAAGTAAAAAAAAAAACAAACCAAGCAAACAATGCAGACAGAAAGATTAAAAAAAGAAACGAACAAATAAACCAAATGAGCAAATAAATAAGCAAACAAACAAACAAGCAAAAAATACCCAAACAAAACCATAAAATAGAAAGTAGAGCTGGGAAAAAAGAAAGAGACACATTTGAAGGATCTGATAGACGGGTAATGAGGAAATCAGAAGGAGAAAACAAAAAAAAATGAGCAACTTAATGTAACATTGAAATTGGTCCTTCTTTGAGTAAGAGTTTGAACAAGACGACATCCAGAAGTCCCATCTAACTTTAATCCTTCAATGATTCCACGGATGAAAATATATCCATGTTAAGATTTAAATAGTTTTGTTTATGGCAATTATTGTGAACGCATTGATAAAAAAAGTTGCTATTTTATGTAGTGTACTTTGACATCTACAGTTGGAAGGTTCCATAAAAAGTTGCAGGAATTTCCCTTGACTGCAATACAAACCATAAAAAAGCATTATTTTCATTGAAAGAGTGAAGTGTATTCCAAACCAACGTGTTGATATGCAGATCTTGAATTTTTTTAACTAGTTTACAAACTAATAGCCATGATTTAAAGAAAATTACTGGCCTATGAGCTGAACACCCATTGAAATACTGAACGGAAAGCTTTATTACACTTTGTGATCAATGGTACTAATTCTTTGAGTATTTTTACATACACAATTGCAGTTACAGAACTATGGTCTCAAGTGTGTATTTGGAAACTGCTAATGGAAAAATCAGACAGTAGCACTGTTTTTCTCTCTGTTCCCTAGCCCTTGGTATTCACTGTGCTAAGACTGACTGGAGTGAGAGACTTTCTACTTTTCTTACCAGCCATCAGAGAAGCACACACACATTCTTTGCTACCTTCATTTTGTATAGCCATGATTTTTGCTATGCTTCTTCAAACAAAACAGGTCACTAAGGAAGCAGATGTGAAATACAATTGCATAAAGGAACTGACCGAAACTCTCTTCAAGTGCTATCTGTGCTGTAACCTGGTCAAAGAATGAACACAATGTACTAAAATTAAAAAATTTCTTTTAGGTATACCTATAATAAATGTTTTATCATAATTAATTTCTTATAAGAATCATCTGTCTTGCTGCAGGTGTCTTCTGCTCAGAAATGTAGTCCAGTCAAAAAAAAAAAAAAAAAAAAAAAAAGAAAGAAATTAAAAGCATTTTCCTGTATACAAAGTCCTGGAAAATAAGAAAAAATAACCAGTATGCTTGTGAAGATCTCCTAATCACCTCAACCTCATCCTGGAAAAACAATATTCTTATTCAAAAAGGGATTTTTTTATTTGTTTTCATTTTTGGTTGTTTGATTGTTTGATTGCTTCTGAGTCTGCTGTCACCATTTGTGATTATACTGGTTGCTTTCAATTAAAATGAAATCCTGACCATCATTTCTGATCTCTTTGTTGTACTTTCCCTGAGATCTGGTTGTTTGGGCAGTCGGAATAACAGCTTACCAAGCAAAAAAATAAATAAAAATGCACAGTGATAACAAATCCTATGGCTAGTGCAAACAATTTGATTGCCTTTAAATATCCATACATATTAATACATGTGGGACATCATGGAATGAAATTATGAAATAAAATCTTCATACTTCTTTTATTCAGAAAGCAAAACTGACAGATCAGGTGCTCGTGATGTAAATGGACAGGTTTATAATAGTGATTATTAGGCAAATTTTAGGTGACTGCTGTGAGTCAGTACCTTTCCAAACTATAGAGGTAGGTTTCCCTTTCTAAATTCTAATGCATTTTCTTGCAGAGGTGATTGATGGCTATCATCAAAAGAAAAGCTATTTCCATGTAAGAAGGATATAGAATGGACCACATAGTTTGCAGGAAATTGTTGGTCAGTTAAAATTTCCTGATTTACTCATGGTACTTTCAGAAAAGCCTGAGGAGCAATCCATTATAAAAGTGCTTGTTACAGGCCATCAGGTCATTGGGTGCTTTAATCTCTGCATGGTCATATATCATAAAGAACATGACTCCTGAACCACAGTCAAGGAAGTTCCTGGCAGGTTGCTAACTGCTACTGACTTTTCTTACAGCGCACAAATGTGTGCCCTGAATGCCTCCAAATTGCCTTAGAAGTTCTTTTATGATCCTAGAGAAGCAAACAAAGTGCCTGACATTTTGGAGAATGGAGGATCAAAGGTAACCCTGTGATATTCTGAAACCTGACTTTGTTTTTCATGTCAGCGGAAAAAAATCTGTCTTCTCAGATAAAGGCATAAGGATTCATTCCAAACTAAAGGAATCAGCATGTTTTATTTAATTTCATAGGACTTCAAAATAGAATCACTTTATATTTTCATATAAAAAGTTGACACCAAGAAAAAGAAACAAATACAACATCAGTTAACAGAAGCTTCTAATCCCTTAAGCATACCTGCAGGTTAAGAAGGTGTATTACTGTTGGTCTGACTCCTGAAGTGATAATATTTCAGCATAACTTCACTGAAGTCAGCACAGTCATTGCTTTAAAAAGCACAGCAATTTATTTTTATTTGTGTCTCTCAAAGACTTCTTATCTCTCACAATAAAAACTAAGCTGCAAGAGGCATAGTGTGCGTGTTCAAGACTGCTATGATCATTTAGTTTGACCTTCTATGGCACAGTTTTTCTTGAAAGGCAAGTATCTGATCATGCTGACCGCATTTTATTTACTGAACAACGGAATGGCCCACATTTGTTTCCCAAGAACTTGCTCTCAACTGCAGACAATAAAGAACTGCAAGATCTTCAGATGAAAGTTGCTTTGGAGAAACACATATCATGTATTCATGAAGAAAAATAAATATGAGACAGGAATAGGCAAAGTTTGTTGAGTGTTTTTCTGACCTCAACTGCCCACAAAGGCACTTCACATACCAGCTAAACGAAGGCTAAGGTGTGAGAGTCGAACACATCATATTAGGAAGATGTTAGTTTCGTAATGAATCTTCTGCTTCTATAGCAGTCCAAAGAAGATTTATTCTGACTTAAGGCTCACATTATAATTCTTTTTCCTTTCAAGTGAAAACATAAACCAACAGATTACCTAATCAAAAGTAAAGCTTTCTAAGAAAGTGGAAAGCTTCAGTGAATCATGAAGCCATGCCACCATTTGTGTCTGATAACTCATTTTCAGTGTAAGAGTGTGTTTGCAGATCTGGGTGTCAAGAGGGATTTCTGATGGAGAAGACTTTTCACATGTAGAGGGATATCCTGTTCAGTCCTGCTGAAAAACAATTTGGATTCCAAACTAAACAAGTGTACTGTGGTAGTTATCAATTTAGCAGAATCTAGATAAAAGTTAATTTAATGATCACACTCAATTTCTCTGGAGTCAGGAGCATCCATCACAACAGCCAGCTGCCTCACTGCACTTTGTGCCCCCTTTCTAAAGTCTCAGCTTCTAGACAAAGGATTTAGAAACACTGTTGAATGTAAGAATTTAATATGCCTATGAATTAAACCTTCAATGTTTTATCCTACCTGGTTAAAAAGTATTCTTGTTTATTTAAACACCCACATGACACTGAAAAGTCCCACAACACAACCCCACCTTTTACCCTGATGCTGGTTTTCTCTTTTGTCCATACGATTTTGAAAGCACAGTGGAGTAAATTTACCCAAGACCTCAGGTATTTGAAATACATGCTGAGTCACTGTTGGTAATTATAGAAATAGAATAACTAGTCTACATTGTCCGTGTAAGCTAGATACATTTAAATATTTTTTGGTCAGAAATGCAGCTAATGTACTTGGAATTAGTCTATTAAAGCTACTTCGCAAATTCTCCTCATATCACTTCACATTATTTCCCCTTAAATCTCTATCTTTTTAAAGAACATTTCAATATTGGATCAGATTATGAATATTAAAGGCTCTCCAAAACCCACACTAATTTTAAACTACGGGCACTGCGAATTGCAAATGACCTGAACTGCTTAAGCCTCATAGTGTATGTGACTCATCTGCTTCCAAGAAACCAGGTCATGCAATTTTCTATGTTCACAGCTCAAGTGTCTGAAATACCAAGCCAGTGCTATGATTCCCCACAATTTCTTTTCAGATGTACTTTTAAAAGAGAATTTATAGCCTGAGAAAGACCTGTTATCAGAGACCAACAGTGCTCCAGAGACTACAGACTTCACTTCAAGCACCAGATAAGGTTTCCCATGCACCACAATTCCCTGCCTTGAACATAACTACTGCTGTTCCTCTCTCCTAGGTCATCCCAAAGTATCACATTGTCATTTGTGACAACACCACAATGATTTTCAGGAATTCCATTGCTGAGATTAAGAATAATCACATCAGACAATGCCAGTGGAAGTCTGTACTCTGCAGAAAAAGTAATTATTCATGAAGATTAATCTAATGAACCTGAGATTCATCAGTCTTTTTTTATCAGAAAACTAGATAACTTGTCTTGTTACATTTACATGGACATATCTCCCTAAATACACCAAGAGAAATATGCAAACTTTGATAGAGGCTGACCATAAACCCTAAGAAGTTTTGTTTTGCAATCCTACCTCTCCCCATCTTCCACTCTCTTAATGGAAGAATATGTTGACATTATTTTTCATTGCAATGAAATAAAAGATAGCAAGCGTTAAATAAAGACGTGAATAACCCATACAACAGTGTAGCAAGACCTGCAGTTTTGGGCTAGAGAGCTGTTTGATTACAAAACTGTAGTGGATGATAGAAACCATGGGGAATGGAGAAAATATTGAGCATGATGTACCTTTTTTTCTTTTTTACTTTTCCCTACTGTGTTTGCCCCTGCCACTTAGGGGAAAGCCTTACCTGGAAGTTTCCCAAACTCTGAACTTCTTGAAGAGTCCCATTCATCTGGTCTAAAAGCTTCTTTTAAGGATCAGTTTTCTTGCACTCTGGAGTTGCCTATTTCTCTCTATAATTTATAAATTTCTCTCTATAATTTATAAAGGTGATGTGGGTTGGCCCAGGCTGGCAGCCAAGCACCACACAGCTGCTTCCTCACTCCCCATGGGGTTAAAAATAGGGAAAAAGAGAGTGAGAAAAAAACATGGGCCAAGATCGTTTGCTTATTATTGTCATGGGCAAAACATGCTCAACTTGAGTTAACATAATTTGTTGCCAATTAATATAAATATTTAATTACTGATTTATGTATTGGGATAACAAAAACAACAACAAAAAAAAAGAAAGTTCAAAACACTTATGAAAAACATTTTTCCTAAGTCTTTCCAATACTTAGCTTCTCTCTTTCCTACCAGACTCCTCTGCCCTTGAAATCACAGCAGGATGCATCCAGCCCCTTCAGAAAGGACACAAGTGGGGTGCAGGGGTGGCTAGTCAGTGCACAGCAATTTCTCTCTATAGGTCCTTTCTTATGATTTTTATCTGTTCCAGGGCGGGTCCTCTGAGAGCTGCAGCACCTCTGATCTTGGTGTTCCTTCTGCTGTTTCTCAGTGTTTTCTCCTTTCTCCTCTGTTTGCGTACCATTTCTTCCTTTTACCAACAGCAACTTTACTAGATAAAGTGCTTTTTGGCATCCATGGGCCCATAGGCAACCAGCATAGCAAAATGAGCACCCCAAACAAACTGTTTTTTAAACTGATCCTTAAATCTTGTCAATAAAAATAAATGCAGATATAGAAACTTATTGGTTTATAGTTGGAAGCATATAGTGGATAGTAACCCCTGGAACAGGACTTTTGCTGGTACTCTAACATGCAGCACAGTGATCTTTTCTCCTGGGCTGTAAACATTTCATGTAAGTTTTAATTAACCCTTTCTTCGTTTGACCAGCTCAACAAACAAAAGGTCGGAAGTCTATTACAATTAGTTGGCCTTTTGCATGGCAGCACTTTTTCTAAGATCTCTATTAACATTTAAATGAAGAAAGGTCAACATTATAGCTCACCTGTACAAAGCCAGACAAATGATCAGGATAAAAATACAATACTGCAATAAAAGCAAGACTTAGGAAGCACACTAGGCAGATATGTTAGCCTAACCCATTTTAAGGAAAGGGCTAGAGGATGAGATATACTTCTGAACTCAGGTGTTTTGTTCAGGTTGCTTTATTTGTTCTGTGGCAAATCACTTTCTTGCTTTCTTATCTTATAAGGCAAAAAATCTGTTTAACTAACTAGAATATGAAGTTGCTCAAGATTCATGTGTCTCTACATAGAAGCAGAATTTGACCCATAGGCTTACTAAATCCAGATTACTGATTTCTCTAACATTAGATGTTTAGTTCTCCGTGTGGATATTTAATAATGATCAGATTCAATCTCTGGCACAGGAGAATCCCACATTCCTTTTCCTGGATGGACAGTTCTGATTAAAACCTATTTCATATTTTCTATTTTTACCTAATTGAAATACTTGTACAAAACTGTAAATTAAAAGTACTTATCCATAAGGAATCTGGCCACTTCTGGCTGGTTTCAGAAGCAATTTTTTTAAAAAAAAATACTGTTTCTTCTGTATGTGTAGGTAGCCATTCTATATTTGTACCATGCTAATGACTAATGACTCTGTGAACAAATTCCTTTTACCTCCAACCAGGACTCACTGAGTTGATTGCTTGCAAAAAGTCCTCACTATCTTTGGAAGAATGTGAAGCAAAATAAATGCAGTAGCGTTATCTAACCTAGTCATAGAATAAGAAAATATTTGCTTTATCCCTCTAAATTCCCTCTCGACTCCCAGAAAAATCTACTGATTACACTATCTAGCCTCCTGTTTTTCCTTTCCATCCTTCTGGTGGATGAGTCTAACTGTTTATTATTATTATTATTATTATTATAACTGTTATGTTATTTCAACATAACTTTGTGGTTATCAGTGTAGCAGTAATGACAGTCTGAGACAGCGACAGAACTGCCTTAAACAGTGACAATTTCTTTTACAGAAGACTTTGGCTTTTTGTTAATAAAAAGGGGGGGAAACAACCTATCTTACATGAACAGTGAGATAATTTCGATTATTATTAGATATTAGGAAGAAAGTTTTCCCTGTGAGGGTGCTTAGGTATTGGCACAGGTTGCCCAGAGAAGCTGTTGCTGCCCCATCCCTGGCAGTGTTCAAGGCCAGGCTGGATGGGGCCTTGAGCAGCCCCATGTAATGGGAAGTGTCCCTGTCTCTGTCAGGGAGTTTGGAAATAGATGATCTTTAAGACCCTTCCTAACCCAAACCATTCTGTGATTCTATGATACTGTGTTAACCAGTAGAACGGGCAGTCAGGTAATAGCTGACACATCCCAAGTTCACTCTCTTGCTTATCATCATTCAGCTAACTCTGGCACGATTTTCTTCTTGAAAAAATCCTCAATGCACCTCTTTCTTAGGTTATCAACTTAGAAATCAGCACAATGATCTGGCAGGCAAATGCACTATTTGACAGTGCATTGTATTAGCCAAGTGTGACTCCATTACAACTTTTCCGACACATGCTTTACAAAAATATAGATTCTTTCTAACAGATATGCTTTTCTAGGTTTTTTTTTGTTGTATTTATTTTTTTCCCAAAAGCCAGACATGTTTGACCATGTGCTTTCATGCTCATTATTTTGTGAAGCTCTATGTGGTATGTGTATACTTACCACACTTGCTAGCTAAGCTCTATCCAAATAAAACAAAATGACAAGCAGGAGAGTAAAACTCCATTCATTTACTTGTCAGCCTGTGTACAAGACAGAGAGGAATTGCCTCTAATGATGTTTCTTCCTTTGTTAGTATTTAAAAGGGCAAAACCATCACGGAGGTCACTTTTGACAAACCTGTTTATTTTCCGTTTTCCACAGCATTTGCTGAGCATCCTACTCATTTTGTGATTTCATTATTTTTTTTTATTTTTTTTTTTATTTTATCTGCACTACCCCCTCCTCTCCTCAGCCTTTTCCCCCTTTTTCCTCCTTGAACACTCTAATGACTAGAATCAACTAAAATGTCAACATTTGCAATTCCGGAGCTTCATTTAAGCAATAAAAATAATAATTAAAAGGGTGAAACCTTAGAGAGATTTCTTCATTTTACATGGTTTGCCAGAGATGTTGCACATTCAAAAAAGCCAGTAAAAGAATTAATTAGAAACAGCTAAAGCTCAACAAGCTATGCAAGTTAATGAAGCAGAGAGAGAAATGTCATCTTTGAGACCCAGAGCTACATTGGCTTGGATAATATATAGTCCTGCCTTACTCTCCTAGCTAACCCCCTTTTAATCTCTCCTTTAAAAAAATCAATGCTAATGACACTGATTTACCAGGAAATGACAGGCAAATAATACCACAGGAGTTGTTCTTGTTTAATGGTAACTTAGTTCTGAAGAATAGCAAGGATTACATTTTGAAGTGTAGGTTTGTTCATTGCAACTTTCAACTTTTTATTTTTTAATTTTTCTTCTGTGTTTGTTTTTGGTTTTGTTTGCTTGTTTGTTGTTTTGTTGTTTTTTTTTTGTTTGTTTGTTTGTTTTTTAGCTTGTCCTTAGTTAGAGCAAAAACCTGCTTCTATTCCCTATAAAAAATAGCAAATATCCTAATGATTCAGACCAGGAAAAAAATCTATCTAGCCTACTGCTTTTGCTAAGTAAAAAATCCTCTACGTAAACAGCACTGACCAGCAGGTTTTGTAATCTAGGAGCTACCTACGCAAGTTCATGTTTGCAGAATAATAAAGGCACTGTAGAAGGAATTAATTTATTCTAAAAAAATTAGTCAGAAGTTGACAGTAATAAAATTACACAAGACAAAGGAAAGTGAACATTTTCTCTGAATAAGTATTTAAAAAAATCCATGGAAAAAGTTTTTTCAAAATACCTTTCATTTTGGAGAGATTTTACTGGTACTGTCTCTTCAGTTAAGCTCTCACTGTCATCCAGATTTTTTTCCCAAATATTTCATGTACATTTTCATGACTTTTTTATGCTTTCTTCTAATTTTTCCAAATATTTAATTTTTCCTTGCAGAAGCCTAAAAAATTATACCGTGTTGTATATTTAGATAGTAAAGGTATTTTTAGCCTTTTGGTTTTGTTGTGGTTTTTTTTTTTTTTTTTTTTTTTTTTTTCACTGAAACCTCCAAAGAAAGCCTGTACACCTAATCAGGAAATTTCCTGACAGATCCAAGTCAGAAAAAAATACACGTGTGAATCTAGACTGGTGATTTTCCAATTGATATATGTGTGTGTGTATATATATATATATATATATATATTCTAAAATTTCAGCTTGCCTTCCAAAATTTTTAGTTATATTACGTATAGGTATCTCTATTAGTTTTTACATAGACATAGAAAAACATTTCATTATTATTTTGCTATGTATGTGATATTAGCAGAATTTTATCCTAGACTGATAGATTATGGATTTAACAAAAATGGTTAAGCTAATCTCCTGGGCGACAGATGATTCGAACTGCTCTTAAAGTCTACAAATCTACAAAATAGGATTTGGAGGATTAAAACCTTCATATAAAGGATCGTCCTTTCCAGCCATGTATAGTAAACTGGCTAGAGAAAATCATGCTGCTCATAACCTCTTAGGATATGTGCCAACATCCAACAGCGAACTTTTGCACAAGCTTGAGGTGGATACGAATTCTGGAACCCTGATCCAAAAAATTCCTGGTTTCAGTTGTGATAAAGTGTGCACCTCTTGTTTTGCCCTGCTATGAGCCATAACATATAAATAGATTAGCTATTCATTAACATTATTAAAGATATCTAGGAATATTAGCTCAAAGGTGCCATATTCATGCAAAGCTTTATCACAGCTATCACACAGAAGAGCCATGAGGACTAATTAATTAATGTTTGTAGAGTATCTTGCAAATGCAAAGTGCAATTCGAATATGGATCATTATTATTTATTATCCTAAAAGATATAAAGATATATGGGAGAGCCTGAGCTCCTTTTAAGTTGCATTTCTATTGCATCAAAGTGGGCATAAAACTGCCTGAAGGCACCTGCTGAGGATTCAAAAGCAACAAGGATGATCAAATATCTAGGAAGCATGATCAGTGAGAAAAGAGCAAAGTTTATGCTAAAGACTGATGTGGAACCTGATAAAAATCTTTAAATACTTTAAATATGCAAACAAGAAGAGAATAATCTGCTTTTTTTATATCCACTAGATATGGCCAAACATAACAGAAGAAAAAATAAAGAATGAAAACTAAAAACATCTTTTGAAGAGGGAAGATTGTTTACATTACATTTTCTGCAGGTTAGGGCTTCATTGCTGAAATTTTAGAAACATTACACATAATTGACAAGAATGAGTGTCCTGAGTTCAGCAGTAACAGTCATTTTTTTTTCTCCTTCTGGGTAGCTGGTGCAGCACTGCGTTTTTGACTTTCGGCCTGGGAACGGCGCTGATAACACCAGTGTTTTCAGTTATTGTTTGGTAATATTTTGGTCTTACCGAGGGCTTTCTGTGTCTCATGCTCTGCCAGGGAGGAGGGGAAGGCGGGAGGAAGCAGAGACAGGGCACCTGACCCAAACTAGCCAAAGAGGTATTCCATACCACAGCACATCATGTCCAGGATGTAAAAACTGGGGACAGGAACCCAGAAGACTCTCTCTCTCTCTCGGCTCGGTCGGGTGGTGGGCAGTTGCATCCTCTTCCCTTGTATTTCCCTTGTCATTATTATTATTGGTGGTAACAGTAGTGGTTTGTGTTATACCTTAGTTACTGGACTGTTCTTATCTCAACCCATGGGAGTTATATTCTTTCGACTCTTCTCCCCATTCCCTCCCACCCCATTGGAGTTGGGGGGAAGAAAGAGGGAGAAGTGAGTGAACAGGCTGTGGGATTTACAGCTTAAACCACGACAATGAGCAATATATAATTTTTTGCCTTTTTGAAACATTACTGGACAATATGACTAATTTGCAACTTCCTCAGAAATACTTTCTATCTTTCTGTGTGTCATCACGACCAGAAAAGTTTGAACTGTGTTCAAAGTTGAGATTATAGAGGGGATTGGCATAAGGTATTCAAGTCATCCCTCTCATTATTGAGTCCAAAATCTTTACCCAATTTACAATGCACAATGAGTTCCTGAGAATGCTTTTTTCACATCTGACTCCGCATTTGTTATTGTAAATATGGAGAATTTTCTTCTCCCATAGATTGGTGCTCTCCTCAGTGGGCTTTTTTTAAGATCCAAACTTAAACTTGGGCTGCAATCTTTGCTTTAAATAATAACGTACCTTATGTTTTTTGGGGTTGTTTTTTGTTTTTTGGGGTTTTTTTTTGCTTGTAAATAATGGTCATAAAAATGTCTAAATGAAAGAAAAAAATATTACAACTGGAGAAAGTGATGGGTTTAGATCCCTGCAGATTCCAGGGAAGCATGCAGCAAATATTTGCCTTTTTCTTTTTTGCCATGGAATTACTTTGTGATTCTTAGCATGAAGAAGATGACTTCTCAGTTATTCTCAATATCACTGCTCTCTGGGTGATTTCTGCCTGTTTTCCCTCACCACCCTTCCATACTCTAGTGCTTTATGGCAGATGCTTAAACTGTGCCTACACACTGTGAATTCAAAAAGATAGTTAACAACAGAACCAGCCATGTTGTCTTTCCCCATGTTTGCTGCTCAGCCATTACTTGGGGAAGTGATAAACACTGGTTTAGTAGGATAAAAGGTATAGAACTAAGTGAGTAAATAGGAGGAAACAAATTAGCCTTAGGAATATCTTTTTTTTTTTTTTTCCAAAGCCATGCTTATGAGAAACATAATTTCCTAGATAAGTATACTCATGTACACACACGCATACATATATAAAGTTTCTAACAATTTCTCTTTATTTGATAATAAATTGCATCATATATTTATCTGTGTACAATGAATATACTGACAAATAAAATTCCCCAAAATTGATGGGTTTAGATGAAGTAGTGAAGGTGAATATAAACTGACAAACTGTGTTTGTAACCCACAAAGCCAACTATGTCCTGGGCTGCATCCCCAGAACATAAGCAGTATGCCAAGGGTGGGGATCCTCCCCCTCTGCTGCACTCTGGGGAGAACCCCCCTGAAGCCCTGATCCAGCTCTGGGGCAACAACACAAGAGGGATGTGGAATTGTTGGAACGAGGACAGAGGAGGCCACGGAGATGCTATGAGGGCTGGAGCAGCTCTGCTCTGGAGCCAGGCTGAGAGAGCTGGGCTGGTTCAGCCTGGAGAAGAAAAGGCTCAAGGAAGACCTTATTGCAGCCTTTTAGTACTTGAAGGGGCTTATGAGAAAGATGGGGAGAGACTTTTTACCCCTGCTAATAGCGTCAAACTGAGGGGGAATAGTATTAAACTGTAAGAGGGTAGATTTAGATTGCATGTATGGAAGAAAATAATGGTGGTGGGGCACTGGAACAGACTGCCCATAGAAATCATGGATGCCCCATTCATCCCTGGAAGCATCCAAGGCCAAGTTGGATAGGGCTCTGAGCAACCTGATTTAGTGAAAGACATCCTTGCCCATGGCTAACCCAAACCATTCTATGATTTCACGATTCTGTGATTTGCAAGAGCAAGCTTTCCCCAAAAGCTACAATGGGAAAGACATATTTGTACCTTTGAGTAACTGGGATAAAATGTTCAAATGAAGTTATACTGGACTTGACACTTCATCAGAAGGGTAGACTGAATTGTAAGGTACTACTACAGTTTCAAATATATGGGGAATCATTACTCCCAGGTACACTAGATGCCTAGTCCCAAAACACAAGAATAACTATGACATTTCTAATGTGAGTAAACATTAATATTTCTTAAGCTTATTGAATTATTCTGTGCTTTGTTGAATAAAGGCTTGGCCATTACTGTGTTACTCATGGGCAGTGCCGGGAAAACAGAAAAACACAACATCCCAAACCCGAACTAAAATCGATACTTTTATTTAAAGATTAGAGGTTTCTTTCACCACAGTGATATGCATATCTGAAACTTACTTTATATTGCAAAATATTCCACCAAATGCTTTATGACAGCAAACGGAATTAAGACTTTAATTTCTACCTGGAAGTAAAGCCTAAAGGCCCAGATCCTTTAAGATACGCAGATATCTCTAGATCCTATTGAAATCACCACTTGATCAGCAAGTGATATACCCAAGTGACCTGATCAAACATACACAGATAACCTATAACAGAAGAGTTATTATGCCAGTTTTCTTTACACAGAGGCTGAACCAGAAACAGGTTTTTTAATTCACCTTGATGTTTCCAGTCCCTAGGAAAAATTGCCTCTGATATTAGTAACTGGAAACAAGAGTCAAGAACAATGTTGCAGGAGTTGCAGGTAGGTAGATACATTCATACTTCATAGAAAAATGTGGCTAACAAAGACAAAATTCTACCACAGCTACTTCCACAGGCTTTAAAGAGCATCTACACTGACCATGGGGTATGGATCACAGATCTTCAGTTCTGCGCCATTTCCAAAAGAAGGAGATAGGCTCATTGCCTGATCAGGAAGATAACCTCTCATGAAGGTAAGTTTCCCTGTGTCATTCTTTATCCTGATCAAAAAGATTTTAATAATTTTATTTCTTTTGAAAACATCTTTTCCTTGTTCATGATAAAAGAACTCATTTAAAAAAGGAAACCTCAAGTGCCTTTTTATTCGATACCTACAGGGTCTTACTTTTTTTCCTTCTTTCTCTCTTGTCTACGGTTTCTTCAAATTAAGTTGTTCCTTGCAGTTAATTTGCTGTGAAAGGTAATCCTCATCTCGAGCTGCTCTTCTGGCAACATCAGCATTTGATACAGTAAATAAATTTTCAGTTATCTTCATATTCCACTAAGTATACCAAGTATTGTCCCACCACAAATTGTGATCAAGTACTAAAGACTCCTGAGAACTAAATGATCCAAGCTCAGAAGCTCTAAATCCCATGATAAATTATTCAAAAGGGGCCCTTGAAGAGATTTGCAACTGATTTTGCCACTCAGGACGCTTTCATTTCAATTAGAGATAACCAAGAGGCATGAAACTGAGGAGCAAAACTAATAATTTTGCTGATGTCAAGAAAGGTTATGGGAGCGAGGAGATAAAGCAATGATTTCCACAAAATGTATGCAATTCAAGTGCCTTTGTCCGTGTTTCATGTCCTTGAAGGGGAGAATGGCCATTTCCCTGTTGTTTCTATCTCACAGCTACATCACTTCCCTGAAGAGTGGAGCCCACCCATAACTTTGGTTTCAGGAAAGCACAGATGGAAGCAGGAACACGTTCATTTTGGTGGTTGCAGATAAAAGTTGACCAGCTAGTTTCATGGTCATGATTGGCATCCAAACACGTACGTGATGGAAATACATATAAGCCAACCAAAATCATGGTACTCACAATTCGTCTGGGAAATTGCAGCAAGAATTTCAGCATCTGCCAGTCAGCTTATCAGTCTGTTAGCCCAATTTTGACTGCTCTGACTCTCAAACTTTTGAGAATGTCTGACCCATATGTTATCTCCCTGTGGGCTTAATCAGTAGCCACCCCCACTGCCACAGATGTATCACTCAAATCCTGTCCTACTGCTCTCTCTTACAGATAGGGCTTACTCATCTCAGCACCCTGCACCTTTCCAGCACAGAAAGACAATTTCTTCCCATTTTTAGCAGTCATAGTTGTTACCTGTGTTGGGCAGAGGCAGGTATAAAAGTAGGCTGACTGCTCCAGCTGCATTCCCTATTGCTAAAATAACCTTTTTTTTCTTTTTTTAACCACTTCAAGGAAAAAGGATAGGCCAGGCAGACATGACTTGCATTACCACAACTGATTCAACCATGCCAGTGTAAACTATTGCAATCACTCTGTAGTCACTAGATCAATGACAATTTACTTCAATGGAAAGTCTTCCCCTGGAATCTGACCAATTTTATGTCAATAATTTATTGAATTTGTGCCCTCAATATGTTTACAACTTCAAAACATGAAGGCCATATTTTTACAGATACAGTAGAGTTATATTTCTGCATTTTATAGGTACTATTCAGTAGAAGGCCATACCTCAGTGTAATTAATAATTCTCCCTTTGAGGTTTTCAAACTTATCCTGGTCTTGGATATGTTGTTACTTTTTCATAAATGCCATATATCCAAAAGACTTAAAATACGCTTTCAGGTCCTGGAAAGCTGAAAGCTGTAGGAGTTTGCTTCCCTTATTATTAGTTATGAAATCAAATAACATACTTTTGTTAGGGCACCTGTATACATAGGAAACCCCCAAATGTTCTATAGCAAAAAAATCTTGTAGTGAATTAGGGGTCAGTCTCAATGACATATTTTTATAAAAAGAAAGGCAGAGGATTAGAGGGAAAGACAAGAACAGAGACAGTCACCACCGTAAGATAAGAGCCTGTATGAGAAGTTCAGCCCCTGAGAATTATATTTTAGTGTTATTGTGCATGTCCGTCACTATAAAATTTCCTAAGAAATTATCCCACCCTTTCAAACCTAAGAGTGAGGCTTTGCAGAATACAGTTTAGGCCCTGGAGAAATCACTTAAGCTGTGTTTAAATATTAACCACTTTAGAGTGGATCTCTGCTAACCTAGAATAGGTCCTTAGGGAGTGTCCACATAAGAAACCCATAGGTTAAATCAGAGGGGTAGGTCATTTTCAGCAATAGGAGAAGGTGAGAAATACCTGAGATGCAACTCCAACTTGTAGAGGACATAACTGAAACTATTGGATTTTGTTACTAGTGTTAATATTGAATAGAACAGATTGCATTTTTAAAACTTTTATTGAAAAAAAAAAAAAAAAACACCACAAAAAACCTTCCTCTGGAAATTTGTTGCATAAGATTCTTCTTGTCTTCCTGAGATACAAATATCTACAGAGGAATGTGCAGGTATGTGTAAGTTAATGTGTGTGTCTGCGTATGTGTTTCTTGTTCTAGTCAAATTTCAAAGGGTAGGTTTTTCTAAAATATGCATATAAATTTCAGAGTGCATGTTTTTTTACCCTTCAGCTTCATAAAAACAGATCTTCCAGAGAATCTTCAATAGTGCTAAAAAATCAAAGAGAACTGCAAACTCAGCCTGGTTTCACTTGCAAAAGCATTAAAGAAAAGATTTTGGGGAACTTACAAAAAATTGGAGATATGTTTCAATGTTTTCAATTCTTATATGCAGTTCTCAGGATAATCTGCGTACTCCTGGCTGTCAATAAAGGTAAGATGGGATGGTCATAGTGAAAAAAGCTAATACAGTGATTGTTTGATCACTATATAATGTTTATAAATACTCTCTGAAATGAATTAATATCATAGCTGCTACTACAAAATCATTCATTGTGTTAATAGCCCTATCAGAAATAATATGGATTCTGTACTTCAGAAAGATGGGCAGATCTAAGATTGATCAACAGGTATGCAGATTAAATACCCACTTCTGCCACAAACGTCCTCTGTGGAGATTTTGATCTTGAGTATGTTACTCACACCCTCTGCTATAATTCTCCCCAAAACTAATAGTTTTTTTCTTAACAAAGAATTTTGAAAATACATTCATAAAGATCTGGGATATGTTTAGATCTCTACATGATGAGAAGCACGTAAGTATTTAGGTTTTGGGAGAAGATTATTTTGTCTGCTGGGGAATCAGTCCAGCTGTCCCTCCATGGGCTAATCTCTTATTAGATTTATTTGGATATTGCCCACAAGCTGACTGTCAAATCATGCATTTTGGAGAAGGTAATTAAAACCCCAAGTACTCAGGCATGTGGCTAACTCTGAATACATAAATTGTCCCATTGAAGACAACATTTGAGTGCCTTTGGAATCAGAAACTTAAATTATGGTGAAAAAAGCTCTTAGAAATTCTCCCTTCTCTGCATTTCATAATTTTCCCCGATGAGCAGTGTTTTGCTTATCTGAACTGTGTTTGGCTTGTAAAGCAAACTGAAGTCTCAGTTTCAATGCATTTGACCTTGATGACAACATTGTTACTTTGCAAAGCTAACTAGGCTCCTGTGCCTGTGCTATTAAAGCTTACATAAAGAGCACAGAGCACATGGAAATAATAATAATAATTTAAAAAAAATAATAATAAAAAAAATAAAAAAAAAGGAAAGCCAAAAATTGATGGCATGTTTTCCTGAATTTGGGTCATATTCAAGCTCAGATCACTGCCACATGCCACTGTGCCATCTAGTCCCCTACTCACACGACTACTGCAAATGGTATCATTTTGCAACTAATTTACTCACTTAGTTTTGGCCATTAGTCATTCCCAATATCCTCAATCTGCAGGTAATTTTCCACATTATTAGTTACCCACCTGTCTTATTAAACTGGACTTTCTGAAACCCTGTGTGTCTACATTTTCTGCACCTTCAGATCAAGCAAATAATTGCCTGTACCTGGATGGAAGAATTTAATAGGAAGATTATAGTTGATTCCAAAAGTTAATAACTATAACATCTGGTTTCTCTTTTTAAAATTTAAATGATAAATTCAGTATTCAAGTAGAAAGGAGAAAAAAGTGAGAAGACAGAGGAATGAAATATTATTATTTGTAAGACAGTTTAAATATAGATGGGCAGAAGGTAGGCTTTACTCTTGCCCACTTAATGTACCACTACCTTGACCCAAAGGGACCAATCTTTATCACATTAAGAGAAAGAATTTCTCAGTGCTGAGGCAAGACTTGGCTTCTTTTTCACTAAGAATGCTTAAGTGTGCTGCATTATGCTAAATCTTAGGTATCTTCCACTGCTCTTTATGATAGACTATGGTTGTTCTGAGATATCTCAAATCATTTCTATTCAGACCCCTATAAAACCATTTGCATCAGAAGAGTTTTTAATATTGCTGGGTAAAACCAGGAACATTACTTTCCAAATCAGTTAAGAGATTGGGGGGGGGGGGGGGGGGGAAGAAGAATCAGAAAGAGAGAAACAAGAAGGAAGAAGAATCTGGAGTCTTGCTGTCCAGACCTCAGAGGCTAGGGACTGAGTTGGCAGCTTTCCACAGGCACAAGGGCTAAACCTGTTTTGTATATAGATTAACACACTTTAAAAAGATGCACACATCTTTAGCAGATGCATTTTCCTTGCTAGACAAGTAAAAACATGCTTGTTTCTTAAGTTCACCTGCAATGCAAACAAAATGCCCAAGAGCTATTCAAGAGGAATAACAGACTTGAGCTCAAGCCTGCATGACTCATTAGTCTTTATGGATTCAACATCCAAATCTAAGTGTGGAAGGCCTGACAGCCTGCCCTGAAGGGAAAGTACTTTCAAAAGAGCTAAGTATCATAGGCACATTGTGGGCAGTGTAATTAACCTACCCAGGTGAAACTTTCCTTGGGGAGATATTTAGTCCCTGAGTCTTCAAGATTTACTGAATATGGTTACAGCAGAAATGGAGGAAGCTATCCTAGTCCTGCTGTTTCATCTGGGGTTAAACATAATATCCTGTTCTTGTAATTATTTCAGAGGATAGAGATTCACTAAATTAAACTGGAAACACCTTAGATCTTCTTAGATCTTCTTAGCAAACTCTGATATAGAAGAAATGTCTCTATCCTCAAATTGGACCTTTTCTTCCTTTCTGAAAGTTGGAATGGAAGGGTCTCCTTTACAGAAATCTGACCAGAGACATGTTATGTGGACTTTGCTGCTCCTTAAGTGATACAGCTATGGCAAAAATACTTCCTGAATTCCATGACAGCTAAAAGACTTGCAACCAAGGCTATTTCTCAGGTCAGAGTTTTTTTAATATACTGACATATAAATAGACACAGTAACCACTGAAGCCAACCAGAGTGAAGTAAAATATACTGTAAGATGCATGAGCATCTTCTGACCCAACTGAAATATATGACGGAACGCCTGTCAACTTCAGCGCTGAGGTTTTGCCAACTAGCTGTTTTCGCTCTGCTTCAGGCATTTCCCCACATGTTAATTTATGAGTAACTTCAATGTGCTATCAATTGTGAAACAGCTACTTTTGATTTGAACAACTGAAAACATAGTTTCAGGACACTGGCATTATGTCTCCAGCTCTGTCACTGGGGTGTTTCTGTGCTGATTTTAACTCGCTTATTTCTCACCTTATTACACAAAAAAAGCATAAACATGTCTGTCTTATAGTGCTGTTATGACACTATATGAAATCTGATGTCGTTTATGTTGACAGTAAAATTCATATTAATTCAGACAGTTTCAGCTGAACTTGATATCTGTAACAGCATTGCCAGAACATGGGAATCTGGATTTATGTACTTTTATCAGAAGTTCAAGTACTTTGCTTTTTATACAAACTGAAAATGATTGCATGCAACATGGACATAAAGGTAATAATCTGCTTCATGAGTATTTAGTAAATACTATGTAATTAATATTTATAAGTTGCTTTTTTTTTGCAAGAAAAAAATAATATAGTTTGTATTGTTATTAATTTATATTCACATGATATTCCAAGGTGTTTGGACTAGTGACTTTGTAAACCTCTGTTTTCCTCTGCTTCTCCTTCTGCCACCTGCCCTCACATCCTGCTTTCCTTTATCCTTTCTGGATAAAATCCATATGTAATTTTCTGGAATAAAACAAGTTATTAAGCAGCTATCCCCACTTTTTTCTGTTGTGGTTTTTTTTTTTTTTTTTTTCCTTGTAATGCAGATATGGAAAAGACAGAATGATTAAAGCTATTTTTGGTCCTGACAGTACAGTTTGAGTGACTGATTCAGCATGTGCAATTAATGGAATAGACTGAAACAGTGAATTCAGACCAGCACTACCACACAGGCTGTCAAACGAAGACTTTGAAACTTCAAGTCATATTCATTGCAAGAATGACATTTCTGCGAGCACTGAAACTTGCATATTGGGGGACAAGCTTGTGATCATAGAATCATAGAATAGTTAGGTTTGGAAAGGACCTTAAGATCATCTAGTTCCAGCCCCCCTGACATGGACAGGGACACCTCTCACTAAACCATACCACCCAAGCCTCTCTCCAACTTGGCCTTGAACACTGCCAGAGATGGAGCATTCACAACTTCCCTGGGCAATCCATTCCAGTGCCTCACCACCCTCACAGGAAAGAATTTCTTCCTCATATCCAATCTAAACTTCCCCTGTTTAAGTTTGAACCCATTACCCCTTGACCTGCCACTACAGTACCTAATGAGGAGTCCCTCCTCAGCATCCTTATCGGCCCCCTTCTGATACTGGAAGGCTGCTATGAGGTCTCCATGCAGACTTCTCTTCTGTAGGCTGAAGAGCCCCAACTTTCTCAGACTATCTTCACACAGGAGGTGCTCCAGTTCCCTGATCATCCTCGTGGCCCTCCTCCGGACTTGTTTCAACAGTTCCATGTCCTTCTTATGTTGAGGACACCAAAACTGTACACAGCACTTCCAGTGAGGTGTGACAGGAGCTGGAAAATACAAGTTTTGGAAAACTGCTGGACATAAATAACTGATGTTGATGTTTTGCTACATGTAAGCTATAATTCATTGCCCAAAAAAAACAATTTTGGTTTTACTACCAACTGCTTTCTGCTGTTTTATGAAAGAGTATGTCAACGGTATAAATGGTCAAGGCTGCAGTTGCCACAGGTACCAAACCCTACAGAAATCAGCTGGAAAGTGTTTCAGTTACAGAATGCTGTCTTTAGTCTTAAAACTTGACATAAAAAGCAAATCTTACATTTCAGTTTCCAAAATAATAATGAAATGTCCCCATTCTTTATTCTGATTTGTATTACACTACATTCTACCCACTCATGCATTTTGAAAATAAATGTTCAGCGTGAAATTCTTTTCATGACTTCTTCCAATAGCTGAAAAAACCTGAAAACTAAAGAAAAAAATTCCATTTGGACAATGACATCAGGAAACGAAGTTAATACTACATTAGGCTAAGATTACACATCACAGGCAATTAGCATAAGGCTCTGCAAAGTGCCTTCCGTTTCTGATTCTTTCAAACCCTTCAGTGTTAATATTCCAATAAAAATGCTATTTTTCCCTGCTGGTTCCACAAAGAAAGAATTTTTGATTACTCAGTATGATTTCTTATTAAAGTTTATTAGAGTCGAGTTTTTTTTCCCTCCAAACTTCTGCCATTTATTTCCCTCTCCTTCCCCTCTAAGAACTTCAACAAACACTGCATTTACTCCACCACCCTGAAAATGGCAAAAGAAAGTTACCTTTTATTTATAAGTGATCATTTTTTCCTGTCTGTATTTTGACAAATAACATGGCAGAAAATGATTAAGGGTCTCATTTTACAATGTGACTTGTATGTTATTTATTGTCAAAATAAAAGTCACTTTGTGAATTGAAGTTTTTAATCATTTTGCTCCTCTTTCAGGAAATGGTTTTGTCAAAAAGTGATGATATTTGAAAGTGTTGTTTTTTTAATGACAGGTATGATTCCTGTAAGGAGTTTATCACTAATTATTTCCCTGCGCTAAAATTGTATGGATAAACTATTATTTATTTCATACTTTTCTTTTCTCCCACATTGTTAATAGAAATATTAAAATGTCCTGATGATCTCCCACATAGAACAAAGATAAGATATTCAAACTTCTCTGAAAGGAAAAGATGATCCGGAACTTATTTTGTTAAGTCAGCTTTGGTTGTTCATTAAATACACAGGTCTCCATCAGGTGGTAGACAAAACCTATAAATGATCAGCTCTTTGATAAGTGTTCTAAATGCTCAAACTCAGGTGCAAGTGTGTTACTTTGTTCAGATACACCTGCACATGCTATTCAGAGTGTTGCTTGAACAAGTATCCCAGGGAACTTTACAAATGACCATCATAGCTCCATAGGGATACAATGGAAGTGCTCTGCATAGCAAATGAGGTCAAATATGTCAGTAACATAATGAGGAATCAAGAAGTCCTGAATCTCAATGTTATCTAGGTATTTATAAGCTACTTATGTGTGTCATAATGAGAGTGGGAGCTGAACAGGCAAAACAAAGTTCACTATTACGCTTTGTATTGCTGTGTGTCATGGATTCAGCAGCAGCAGTCATTTTTCTCCTTAGTAGCTGGTGCAGTGCTGTGTTTTCGACTTTCAGCCTGAGAACAGAGCTGATAACACCAGTGTTTTCAGTTACTACTTGGTAATGTTTTGGTCTGACCAAAGACATCCTGAGTCTCATGCTCTGCAAGGGAGAAGGGGAAGCTGGCAGGAAGCAGAAACAGGACACCTGACCCAAACTGGACAAAGAGGTATTCCATACCACAGTACGTCATGCCCAGGATGCAAAAAACAGAGGACAGGAACCTGGAAGAGTACAGTTCATGACTCGGTTGTCAAGTGGTGAGCAGTTGTATCCTCTTCCCTTGTATTTCCCTGGTCAATATTATTATTGGTGGTAACAGTAGTGGTTTGTGTTATACCTTAGTTACTGGACTGTTCTTATCTCAACCCGTGGGAGTTACATTCTTTTGATTCTTCTCCCCATTCCCCCCTGCCCCCCATCAGAGTGGGAGGGAAGAAAGAGGCGGAAGTGAGTGAGCGGGCTGTGTGATTTATAGCTTAAACCATGACACTGTGCTATATGGACAGAGGGATTGAGTGTATCCACAGCTATGACAACAAGCTGTGTCGTGCAGTTGACATGCTGGAGGGAAGGGGTCACATTCAGAGGAACCTGGACAGGCTGAAGAGATGGACCGGTATGAAACTACTGAAGGGTAGATCCTGATGTGCAGCCCACTGCTGAGCAGGAGAGCTTAAACAGTCCTGGGATTGCACTGTTTATGGAGTAAGGTGATTGTCTTACAGTTATATTTGCATACCAGCAGCAGGTCTGGGTTGTTGTTCCAGACAGCCCTTGTTGCCATCTATTCCCAAAGTCCATAGTAAGAAAGATTGATGCAGCCATCACTACCCCCAATGGTGTTTATGGCTCCAGCCAGTGAGATGGGCAGGGGATGAGCGGGTCTGTGGTTTCAAGCACTGTGAGAAAATTTCTGCCAGTTGTATTAATACAGCAATACAGTTACTGTCATGTTGGTGCAAGTAGCATGCATGCATTTGCTCAGTTAAAGCTGTGATTTTAATTTCTCATTTAGTTTAAACACCAAGACATAAAAAGATCACTTTTCATCCCAGAGCACAAATATTTTGATGGCATATCTCTTCATTCAGCATGGTCCAGCTGACCAAATATCCTGTCCTCGCAGAAGGTAAAGAGACGTTGATTCAGTGGTAACAGTTCAGACAAGTGAATGCCTGACGAGAGGGTGAAACAAGGAGCTGAGCTACTCTTCATCCTGCACACATGCAGGTGCTGCTAAAGGAGTTGAGAATGGCTGTGAACAGAGCAAGCAGGCAGTGGTAGTTGTTCTGACAGAAATCATGAGAATCAGAAGCTGATATTCCTGGTAAGGAATAATGTAGCTTAAAGGCAAGTCCCAAAACCTAAATTTGATTTTGAATTCTGTTCCTCTGTCCTTTAAACTATGATCTGATATTGTTTCCAAAGGAAGGACTTATAAAAAATAGCATATTAGCGGCAAAGAGAGGGCTCTTGGTTCTCAGATAAGTATCAAGTGCAATAATCAAAATGGAAACTTTTTCATATTTGCTAGGCAGCTTATATTTCCAAGACATGGAGATGCATGTTTTAATTGAGGGAAAAATGTTATTTTATCAGTGCTGCTAATCAAGGCAAACTGTTTGGATTGTTTGAAGGGTGGGCTGATGCTGCAGGTAACACATCTTTTGCATTAATTATTTGTAACTGGCAGCTAATCAGAGTTTATATTATCTTGTCTTATTTTAACATTCAATCTGTAGCAGCTATAATTTCCCTCCTCAGTGCTGGGAAGCTCTTACTTGCTTCAGCCCATGATCGTCAGCCTCGAGAGGAAAGAGGTACATGTGTAGGTCACAGAGATCAGAAAAGAAAGAATTTAGGCAGCAAAACCTTGATGCAAAACATTCAAGGAAGGACAGTTTGAAATTGCCATGCGGGACTCTGAATGCGAGTGTGTTAACCTGCAGCCCACAAGCTTTACTAAATTCCTCTGCTCCTGCTCCAGTTTGACGGGATTGGCACGAAGAGGCTCTCAAAACTGTCAAACTAGCAGATGTGATGTGTCCAGTTTCTTTTAAACCCCTATGGCAACATCCTTTTTTCATGCAGTGAAAGCTTGTTACCTGTTCACAGTCTCACTTCAAAGCTCCCTGCTCTGTTTCCTCTGCTGATTTCTGTATTTTTCCAGTTATGAAGCATCAAACCCAGAGAGTACTGGACTTCTGGACTCCTGAGGCTTCCTTTTTTTTCTTTTCTTCTTTTTTTTTATTCCCACCAAGTTTCTAAGCTTAACATTTCCCCTCTGACATTCTGTTTCATGAGAACAAAAGCAAAAGTGAGTAAGATTGTTTAGCTAAATCTAATGCACAGCAAACAATTCAAGTATGGAAACAGACAGCTGAAGATCCTCTCCACAGGTCTGTGGAATTCAAATAATGTTGATTTAATAAAGCATATCAGCAACTCTGCAAGACAGTAAGTAATGAAGCACAGTACCAGCCAAGTAACATCATGTACAGAAGTGCAGGCTATGAGAGCAAAGCACACATGTCAACAGCTCTGTAAGACTTTTACACCTGTAACACAGGACATGACAAAATGTACATTTACATGGCATGAACTGAAACTGCACTGTGGGCCAGTGTGCACATGGTGTAATAACAGCTTCCTATCTTCTGGGGATTCCTTCAGGTCATCTAACCTGATGTATTTTGATCTGACCAGTTATTGTGCCTGTCTTTTTCCCTGAGCAACAAAGCTGTGCATGGAAAGATACAGGACTGCTGGGGTAATAATAAAGTGTGCAAAGGGTATAACAAATTATTGCAAAAGGAGTCATAAAATAATTTATGTGGCAGCAAAGCAACTTTGCCTGTGATGAAATTAGTCCACTTTATTTACTGCAGCTCCTCTAAGCAGAAGTTCTCTGTTGTATTACTCTGCATGACACAGGCTGATATTCCATTTGGAGAATATTTGGGTCATATAAGCTGGAAAGACATTGCCAGGAGCTGTGAAGTGCAAACCCAGGAAACAGAAGAGGCAGATTTTTTGCTTGTTTTTGTTAAAATTGTTGTTGCTGGTTTACTGTATGAGTTGCTTTCCCTGTACTTGGCCATATATTGTACTTTTGCAACAACATGAGTAAGCCTATAGTCTCAGGCTTTGGGTAAAACTAGGTTGAGAGGAAACTTTATGCGGGGGATTAAGGACAACGAACTCTGACCAATATGATCAAGCGTTGACAATTTATTACAGGCAAGCAGCGTCTTTTATAGACAAAGCTTCAGAACACTGGAGCATTCAGCAATATCTAATTGGATACATCTTTTAGCTTAGTGTTAGCAATAATTCAACCATTGGTTATTTTAGCAATAAGCAATTCAAACATTATGGTTACAACAACGGATAGTTTCAAGGACATAATTATCGGTTCCTTCATACACATCCCTCTCAACCACCTTCTGTGCCAACATTGGCTCACTACTGTACAAATGTCAAGTAGCTGCCTGGATTGCTCACATGTCCGTTCTCAGCAAGAAACTCTTCCATAACTTTAACCATTGGTGATGAGCTATATGTGATCCTAAACAAGCCTGAGAATACAGAGAATATGTTTGTACAAGGATGATAGCTGTTTTGAAATTTTCTGTTTGGTTCAGAAACCTCAGCCTGGCGATAGTGCTGCCCATTTGGGATATATGAGTCCAATGTTCCTGCTCTGATTTTCCAGCTTACTTCCATCCCCATTACCCACATCTTTATTTATTTTCAAAAGATAGCACAGAACTTTGTGTAGGATACTGGATGTTAACAAGAAAAATCACCATCAGGGTCTTTGTTTCCAGCTATGTTGACTTTTTTTTCACTGTTTGACGTTTCCTACTACAGGATAGGAACCAGAAAATGAGATCTCTTCAGGTAAGTACTAACAGCAGCTATACAAAGCAGAGTCATTCATAATCTGAAAAGCTAGATACCTCACTCTCTTATCCTGCTCTAAAACTACCTGAAAGCGAGGTGGGGGTAGGTCTCTTCTAAGCAATTAGCAGTAGGGCAAAAAGATGTGGCTTCAAGCTGCACCAGGGGAGGTTTAGATTCAATACTAGGAAAAAATTCCTTACTGAAAGGGTTGACAAACACTTGAACTGGCTGCCCAGAGATGCTGTTGAGTCACCATTCCTGGAAGTACTTGAAAAGACATGTAGATGTGGCACTAGGGATATAGTTTAACAGTAGATTTGGCAGTGTTAGGTTTATGGTTGAACTCAATGATCTTAAAGTTCTTTTCCAACCTAAATGATGCCATGATTCTATAACAAAAAAGCTAAGCACTATTTTGTGAAGGGGTTTTTATGGTTTAGGAAGCATACGTCTATGTCAAAAATCCTTTAAAATGCAAAGTTCCTCTCTATACATTCCTGCATGACCTTCTTAAATCTCAGGCATACAAAGCAGTCATGAAACACCAAATATTATTATCTGGGCAGAAAGCATTGGAAAAACCTTCACATCTGCCACACCAGGTGAGTAAGCATGGAGAAAACAGAGAACACTTATTTGAATTGCTAAAGGTAAATAAAGGTCGTTCTCTCCCTGAGTAAAACAATATGGTGTTTATTTGATGGCAGCTTCAGACGAGACATCGCATATGGATCTAAATTCAGTTTCTGAGTATTCACGTGTGACATGTCTGATGGTGACAATGACTAAGCTGTACAAAGAGTGGTGGTAGGTACCTGGTTGTTTGAGTACAGTAGCAAGGGAACTGTCTTGCATTAGGCTGAGATTTGCAGGAGTTAAATGCTGATTTTCAGAGCATGACTATAATTCAGTTTCAAATAATGTGATAAGACAGGCAAAGGCGTAAAACTCTGCTAAACTCTCTGACAAGGGAACAGAAAATCCTCCACAGTTACAGAGACTCTAAGGACTTCTTCTCTCATTTGTAATTAACTTCTTCCATATAAACCCAGTCTGACCTTATCTGTACGGTATTGTCCACCTTTCACGTGTCTTATGGTATATGGCTTGGTAGAATAGCTTGTGTCTCAATGTCAGTGAGTGTCTGCAGCTTGGGATTCTTTTATTGTGTTTTTTTTCTTTTTTTTTTTCCTCCTTCCAGTTTTATGATTTCAATGGCTAAAAGAAAAGCAGTAAGACTGTGGATGTCAAAAAATATCTTCAATTCTTTCCAAGGGTATTAAAGGTTGGGAAAGTACAGCTACAAGATGAAATGAAGAAAAAATCAAGAAAATTAAAATTTCTCAACTAAGCTATCAAGACATTTAAGGCCAGGTAGGAAAGTGTGTTTTCCCTGACTTCCTAGTGACCAGATGCAGACTATCTTCTGCTTCACTTTTAGTTTAAAGGCAAATTAATAATTAAAAAAAATATGGTTTTGAATTCTTATTTTTATTTTAGTTTGGTTTTAATTATAAAGACTGAGAAAACTGAGAGGTTTTAGGTTTGTTTCTTTGTTAGCTTTAAACTGATTAAATGCAATTAAAGACTCCCAAATTTGAGTCCAAAACCTAGTAAATTGTCTATATGCAAAACTAAATATAAAGTAAACTAAAGGATGATTATACAGATTGCTTTGTACGAATGAACAAATTCATCCCCTGTAACACTGGCGTTTCAGTGAGATTTCTTAATGTAGCTGTTCTGCTTTGTGATAGCAACAAAGTTTAATTGTTGTACCAACACTCAGAAGTGTCAGTCTCACACATAAACCAAGTTATCTGAAGGTTTCTAAGCTTTCTGTGAAACACAGAGTTCATTGCTTGGCTTGTTCTTTTACTGGTCTCGAAGCTCAGAACAAAGGTTTCACTTTGCTTTACTAAGACAGCACTCAGCTGAGCATTGCTCAGTAACTTCAATTGCATGTTTGTGCACATTTGTTCATGTTTATTTGTGGTGTGAATGTGTATGCATGTATTGTGTGTAAGGATTTGTGTGGATTTCTATAATATGTCTCTCTTACTTAAACTGATGTTGTGATGAGGATCTTCCAGAAACTCTGTTTGCTGTAGTTTACAGTTTTTTCAATTTAAACACAGCATCTACATGAAACAGAGAAGATGGTCAGGTGCAGTTCAAAATCTATTGGTTTTAGGACCTTGATGAAATTATCTTTACACTTGTTGAGAAGTGAGCAAGGTTTCTCTGAGACCCAGTAAGGTTGATTAGTGGCTAATTATATATTCATTAGGTCTTTCTTTTGGATATTGAGTTATTAAAACAAAAATAAAATAAATAAAATCTGTGAAACTCCCCAGCCATCTCCACAAAATCTTTAAAGGCAAAAGCTTGCTTCAAAAGATTGCAAAGAATGCAATGTTGCACATACACATATAAAAAGTAGTGTTCAGAATGTCCTATAAGTTATGCAAAGACGACTTGAAAAACTCTAATTGTCAGTTTTGAAAAGTTCTACTAAAACCCTGAGACAGAAATTCATAT
This sequence comes from Brotogeris chrysoptera, assembly GCA_030323915.1. Lineage (NCBI taxonomy): Eukaryota > Metazoa > Chordata > Aves > Psittaciformes > Psittacidae > Brotogeris > Brotogeris chrysoptera. The sequence continues at coordinate 64,136 of JARCZZ010022477.1, forward strand.
AAATTAACATATATGTTAATCTGCATTTCTGTTCCATCTACTCAAGGAAAAATATATTAAGAGCTGTACATTTACTACATATTTGCAATGTGCAAATAAATAAATATAAGTGCAGAAGAAGAGAAAACATGATTAAAAAAGAAAATTATGTGTAAGAGGAGAGATTTTCACTATGCCAAATCTTAAATATTTATTTTTCTTCTTCTTTTTTTAAAAAAAAAATAAATTATTCCCTTTTCCTCTGCATTCACTGAACCCTTAACCATTAAATTTATTGTAGACCTTTAAGTGCCACGAGATCTTTACACATAAAATTTTCACCTAGGGCTTCTCAGAAGGGAATAGAAAACACCATCGTAAGTAAAAAACAAGAGTAAGCTTTGCACCTCCCAAATTTGCACAGTAAGTTCAAATGACATCTTAGGAACTGGACAACTGATAAGAGTACTACAGCAAACTTGAGAGCATGTGGCTGTGGATGGGATTGTGTAAACCCTCAGAGTTATTTTCTGTTCTGTGGCTGCTAGTTTGAGCAGTCCTGAGGATATCATCTGAGGCAACACCTTGAGTACTCCTGTAGGATTACTGAAATAAATGGGATTTCTACAACGCTTGAGTCCCATTCTGTAAGATGCCCCTATATGTGGAGCTAGCAATGATCTGTTTACTGTGTCTCTCTTAGCAAACCAGGTGGGTGGACAAGCAGCTCACTCATCTACTTTAGATTGATGAAGACATGGCCAATCAAGTTCAGAGAGATCCATGTAACATGATGTAAACTTCATATCTATACTTCTTTATTGGATCTCTCTCCTACTTGCTTCTATAGCATCCTGCACCTACACTATACTATTGCCTTGTTTCATAGTAGCGTCTTGCACCAGCAGTGGTGGCTGAATTAATGTATCTACAGGAGCCCTAAGAAGATTCATATAATAAAATCTTTAGATTCTTTCTCAAAAAAAAATCCCTCAAACATCAATAAAAAAAGCTCCACAGAATTACAAAACTCCCAAAACCTGAGGGTTTTAATGTTTTATTTAAGAAGTTATAAAGCAATTTGGGTATCACATCCTAAGTTCAACAAACTTACTTGCCTTATCTGGACAATATGCTGTCTACAAGTCTGGTCTTGAATTCCCTAAGAAGCCATTCTTCTCTGTCTCTTTTCTGTACATATCCTTGAACTGATCAGCCACATCAGCAGCGTTAGGCATGAAATAAGAAGCCTGACCTTTGGAATTGGCTCTCCCGACTGATCAGCTCAGCAGTGATGTGCCTGGCATATTTTGACAGCTCTGGGATTTGCACATGGGAATTGAACATGTCTAGATGGGAAAATGTTTTAGAGAGAGGAAAATTCTATAGAGAAGGGCATGGTGCAGGATGAGTAGACAGCTGCAGTTTAGCTGATTATTTTCCAGCCATCTTGTGATGTATAAAGTCAGGTTACCTTCAGTACTGAGTCTCCCATCTCTGGGAACTCACTGAATTCACAGTCAATGAAAAGAATATCCTATACGTATAAAACCAGTTATGATCTGTGTGGAGCTCCTGAGCAGCACCAGGGATCAGAAGACCAGAAATGCCAGCATATGGTCAACCCTACTGTACCAGACCCTTTATAGGTAGTTTCTGAGGCTGTGCAAAAGAATTCTTCCTTCAAAAAAAATGGTTTTTTTTTTTTTTTTTTTTTTTTTTTTAAATAAGACTTTGAGTGTCTGAAGTTTCTTCAGATGATTTAATTGAGTTCTTGGTACCAATTATGCCTCCTGAGATGCTCTGTTTCATGTACATTTATGCTTTAAAGCGCAGCTGTATATGAGCATTTTGTCACGGTTGCTTTACCAAGACATCACTAAGGGCTCCTTCTCCTGACTACAGCTGCATATCTATGGTTTTCAGTGGCTCAATCATCTCTAGGGATCACATCTGACAAGTGTCTGTGAGTTTTAAAGGTGAACCTGGGACTAATAGAAAACTAATCCAACAAATGAGGGATCAGAAAGGTGTGTGGCTTACAATTCACACTTGGTTCTTCAGACCTCCCCTGAATCCTATGGTGAAGACCTGGTCCCCTCACCTGTTCATATTCTCTCTGAATGACCAGAGAAGAAAGTTACCTTCTTAGCTGCAATTTCAAGCACTGTTGCAGGTCTTTCACAAAGAAGATGTTTTGCCCACAGCTCTTTCAGTGTGTTGTCCCTCTTAACCTTTTTTCTATTTACAATCATGTTCTCTTTTAGTTTTTCTGGACACCTGTGGGAGAAAAAGCAAGAGCTGAGGGATGCAGTCATATATTCTAAAGCTTCAAGGGTCCCACATGCCTTTTGTTATAGGTTGCTGTTCCTCTGATAGAGAGAGACACATTCCCTTTTACCATGGTTAATGGCACCTCCTTTTCCTGAATGTGCTATGCTATCCTTGCTGTGGGTACAAGATCCCAGGGTTCATTCACACTGTCTATGCAGTGTGAATCATTAACTTCAAGAATACAGAAAACAATAGAAAATGGCAAGAACACTGGAATCACTTCCCAGGCCATGTGCAGTAACATTTCTATCACCACCTGCTGCCCCATGAAAGCTATGGAACGTCATGCATGGTGCTGTGCAGCAGTGGTGCCAGCAGAAAGGTTGATAACCTGCGAGCTGGTAAAGTGTACTGTAAAGTGACATTGCCACCCCTTTGATGAGGAAAAGGCTTTTGTTTAAGTAATGACATCAATCTTAAATAGATATTACAGTAATACTTGCCATCAGTGGAGCTTAAAGAGCTTTCTGTGGGAAGCTAGGATAAGCAGCCTGATGTGAAGTGACTTCCTCAGCTCAGCAGCAGAATCGGGAGCAGAATTAAAGTCCTCTGAATTACAGCACATCTTTCTTTGGGTAGTACTGGTGTGTCCCTCCCTACATTGTGGCACTCCTTCACCTTAATCTATTTGTGATCACACCCCTAAAACAAAGAACAGTTGTGTGACAAATGTTTGTGGGAAGATCCTGCTCAAATGCTGCCAGCACATCCAGGCATGGTTTATTACCATATGTATGCTTCTTGCTAGATAGAAAAGAAGGACTTTCTTGCAGTTAAGGTATGGGACACAGATAAAGTCAGATTAAAATGCAACTCTGAAACCAATGTGCTTTCTGGTGCTGGGCATGGGCGTTAATTTGTCAGACTTCCTAACCATACAAGAGGGAGAACATCATGCCTCCCTGGTGAAAAGAACTGTTTAAAACAGCAGATACAAACAAATGCAAATTATATATTAATTTTGCTTATATGGAACACTGTGATCATTCCAGAAGTGCAAATGTCAGAATTCTCTCTTTTCTCTTTCTAGTAAAATAATTTAATATTTTAAAAATATTACTGTCTTAAATGAAACTAAATACAAATTTTTTTTCTGAGCAATGACTAAAGGTAACGCTTAAGTTTATGGGAAGAAAAAAACCTGTTTAGCCTACTGTACAGAAACTGGACAGGTATCTTCACTAGTTTCTTTTTTGTAATCTGCTGAAATGTGGCAGTTCCGAACAAGCTCAGCAGCTGGCACAGACAAGGGCAAACTCAGAAAAAAGCTATTTCAGCTAGGTTTCTTAAAGATATAGCAAGTTCATAAAGGGGGCCAATCTGAAAAAATCTAAAACCATACTTGACCTCATGCTCACCAACAGGGAGGAGCTGGTTGGAAATATGATGCTACAGGGCAGCCTTGGTTGTAGTGATCATGAGTTGGTTGAGTTCAAGATCCGCAGGACAGTGAGAAGAGCGTGCAGCAAGCTCACTGTCCTGGACTTCAAGAGAACAGACTTTGGCCTCTTCAGGAACCTGATCAGTAAGGTTCCGTGAAATATAGCCCTAGAGGGCAGGTTGGCCCAAGACTGTTGGTTGATATTCAAGGATCACCTGCTACATGTTGGGAGTGTTGCATCCTGGCTAGAAGGAAGTGCAGCAGGAGGACCAGGAGACCTCCTTGGATGGATAAGGAGCTGCTGAGGCAACTTTGAGGGAAAAAAGAGGCTTATAAAAGGTGGAAGCAAGGACAGGTGGCCTGGAAAAAATACAGGGATGTTGTCTGGGAAGCTAGGAAAAAGGCTAGGAAAGCTAAGGCCCAGTTAGAATTACACTTGCCTAGGGATGTAAAAGATAACTGGAAAGGATTATATAAGTACATTACAAATAAAAGACAAACTAGAGACAATGTGGGCCCCCTACTGGAGCTATCAGGAGAACTGACTATTCTGGATTCAGAGAAGGCTGAGGTTCTGAATTACTTCTTTGCCTCAGTCTCCACTGGCAAATGCTCCAACCACACTGAAGTCAGGTGAAGTTCCCAACAAGTTAAAAACGGGAAATGTAACCATGATCTTGGAGCAGATGCTCCTGGGAGGCATGCTAAGGCACGTGGAAAACAACAAGGTGCTTTGTGACATTGAACATGGCTTCACTAAGGGGAAATCCTGCCTGACCTGTTTGGTGGCCTTCTAAGATTGCCCCAGGGATCGGTGTTGGGGCCAGTCTTGCTCAACATCTTTGTCGGTGACATGGACACTGGGATTGTGAGCGCCCTCAACAAGTTTGCTGAT
>JARCZZ010022479.1:1195-30201 GCA_030323915.1 Brotogeris chrysoptera
GGGACTGGTCAGAACTCCAGATGGCGGCTGCACTATGATGTCTACCAGTACTTCTTACCAGAGAATGATCTTTCTGAGATGGTACTCATGAGCCACATACGGAAGATGTCTGAGGTGCGAAGTATCAAAGCCAATGGCATTAAAGTAAGTCTGAAGCACTGGTGTTACAGGCATGTGGCAGTGGCCCTACTTCATGTTTTCTTCTCCCCTGCGCTTGTCTTCCTTGAATGGTGACGTAAGCAAGCTGCTGATGCTTCAGGCTTCTTACTTGTATCTGGGACTTCTGGCTAGGAAGTATACAGCAAGTCTTGCATGCAAAATGGCAACAATTCTTTTGGCATAAAGGTGGATAGTTAGCAGAGCCCCAGGTGTGGCAGAATTGAAATGTCTTGCAATGGACTCTATTAGATTGACTAGTCTGTGAGATGTTTCTATGTCTATGTCTTACCCCCTTTTCTCAATGAAACCAGCTTTTATGGCAGTGTCTTCTTGCTAACTATGCTACTTTAGTCACAGTACTCCTTCAGTGATGTTAAAAGCCAGCTTGCCTATAGCTGTACTGCTACTGAGTGCCTGTAAATCCAGAAGTAGAGCCAGTTCTGACAAAGATGGGTAATCTCGTGTGGTGCCTGATAGGCAATGGTGTCTGGCACCCTCAGATGTTGAGGGCTGAGCAGGCAATGCAAGGAAGAGAGCAGGGGTAGAGAATAGAGTGCCACTGGAATATGGATGAGTACCATTTGGAGTGGTGTAAAGAGATCTGGTACAGGAGAGCAAACACTTACTACATGTTTACCTGCTCTGCAGCAAAGAGATTGGAAGGGATGGAGCAGGGACTCAGCGGCCATGACCTGCCTGGTTTTGCTAGTTGGAAGCTGGCAAGGCTGCCATTCTACTGAGGCCAGACCTGGGTTAGTAGACTGGCAGGGAACCCAAGCTTTGTCCTCAAATAGGGAGGAACAAAACATGAGAGTGGGAGAGTCTTCTCCCCTGTCAGAAAATGTAGTAACGCTGGAAGAAATGCAGTCAGTTCTGTGAGCCTTTAATGCTTCAATTTAATTCTGAGAGGGTTCAGAATAGGGGAGCTCTTGCCTGGAGTCCTTGCAGGTAGTCTTCCTTGAGCTGCTGAGTACTTCCTCAGCTGTATGAACACACCAACATGCCACCAGTAGCAGTGACAAGCAGTTCATTGCAATTGAAAATATGCTTTACTGTTCCAGATGCTTACACTGACAACTGATGACAAGACCAATGTTTACTTTTCCTCGCTTCCTGGACAAGGTGTGATCTACAATGTCATAGTATGGGATCCTCTTTGGAATACTTCTGCTGCATACGTACCTGTGCATACATATGCCTGCAGCTTTGCTGATCTAGTGGATAGCTGCTCTTCTCTTAGTAAGTTGGGACTTGTATGTCCTTGCCAACTCATCTCAAGCTTATTGTGCTCCACGATGCTGAGTGGTCCTTCTGAGATTATCTTTTTTAAATGTGTGAAGAAGCATTTTGTTTTACACTGGATATATTTTGTTCCTTTATGATGGAGTTTACTTGTTGATTGAGGAGAAATTCTAGGATGATGAAATAAGAGTAAGAAGAGCATTAGCAATTGAAGGTTTAACTTAATGGAGGTTTAGTATTGTGGCTTGACAATATATAACTTTCAGTTCTGTAGCGCCAGTCTAGCTTTTTCCATCTGAAAACTATGCTAAAACCACCATGTAAAATTAAGCTAATAAAACATAGAATCATAGAATAGTTAGGGTTGGAAAGGACTTTAAGATCATCTAATACCAACCCCCCTGACATGGGCAGGGACGCCTCACACTAAACCATGCCACCCAAGGCTATGTCCAACCTGGCCTTGAACACTGCCAGTGATGGAGCATTCACAACTTACCTGGGCAGCCCATTCCAGTACCTCAACACCCAACATGAACTAGATTAGGGTCCAGTCTGATGTTTATTTTCTGTTTAACTGTGCTACTGCTATCAGGAATCTGTAACCTACAAATATTTTGAAAGGAGGTGGTCACCTGAAATAAGCATAAAGATAATATCAGCAATAGTGGAATGACCACAAAGTCATGCTACTTTGTACAAGGTTATATAATGATAGAATTTGAGCAGAAAAAGGGTGAAGATGCCATTCCCATTATGACTACAGTAGGGCCAAGTAGAGTGGGTAGAATATGGTGCATAAAGTAAGACATGCTTTTATGTTTCCTTTCTTATATACTGTGATACACAACTGTCTTATGACAACATGAGATTATCTAGGCTAAACCTCTCTTCTGTAATTTGGAGAACTAGGAAAATGGGGTTTATTTTTTCAAATAGCTGAAGTAATACTGTCACCTAGGAGACAGGTGAGTTGTACTAAGATGATGATGGTCCTTTCTGTTGCATGAAAAATGTATTAAAAGGAGATCATGTTGAAGGCTGCAGTGATAAAGACTAGAGCTGCTGCCTGGGTCACTAATCCTGTGGCACTGATTTTTAAGGTAATTGGATGTACCTTTATTTGTTTGTGGGCTTTGTGTGGGTTTTTTTTTTGTTTGTTTGTTTTGGTTTCTTTTGGTTTTTTTGTTGTTTTTTGGTTTTTTTAAAGCTGAGCAGAGAATTCTCAGGTAAAGCTGTATCTATCTTCATCAGCAAGTTAGAGCTACTTAACTAATTGTTACAGAAACATCAATCTTCTGAATAAGGAGGAAGGTTGTGACAGTCTGGAACTACTTCAGTACTCTTGTTGGAGATAACTGCTAGTTCAGCCATTGCAGATCTGCTCATATGGCCTGTCTGAAGGACTGGCAGATACAAAGTTTTCACTTACAGCAAACTGACCATACCTCTGTCTCACTGTGGGGACTGCCAGATAGGATGCTCTAGTAACCCTTTCTTTCTCCTTCTAGGTAAACTCTCTACCAAAGTATTCTTTACTACTTTTGCTGTTCTTGGTCTTTTCACTTGCTTTTTTGGACACAGATTCTGGAAAACAGGTACTGAATACTTGTTTTTTTTCTCTTTTCATAAGTCTGATTGGAATTTCATAACTGATTTTGCTGAAACTTAGAATGGTGTTGTTAATAACTAGCAAACAAATCTTATCAATAACATGTCAGTTAGGTCCACTGCTTGGCTTTTACAGGGTCTGATCTTTTAAGCACAGATGAGCAAGAAGTTCCTGTTACGCATGGAACAGAAATGTAGAACTAGGGTGGATGCTGGGCAACATAGATATAAGTATGTAATTTTTGATTGAAGAGCTTGAGGACACTGCTTTCCAGATCAAAGTGTTGTCTAGCTGTCAGTGGCTGGGAAGCACAAAAGGAACTGATATATTCCTTCCCTGTTGTAACTTCAAGGTACTTGAAGATGTACTGAAGTAGGTTTGGTATGAAGTGTTATGACAGTATACTAAGTCTTTTTCCTTCTTCTCTAGACTTATTCTTCATGGGCTTCATATTCACAGCCTTCTTCTTCTTTGTGTTTGTAACTCGGGTAACTGGCCTTGGTTATGATGGTGAGTAGATTTGGAAGGGCATGGGGTATCCTAACACAAGTATTATTATGAAACTCTTAAGTAAAATCTCAGTTGTGCTTGTTGTTGGGCAGCCTTAGGAGGGATAGGAGGGTGGTATCTGGGTACTTGAACTGAGCTGTGATTACCGTAATAGCTGAATATGCAACAGAGTAACTGTTGCTTCCAGCAGCAGAATGAAACAGCAGAATTAATTAATATAGCTGCAACTATAAGACAAATTTCAGTATCTAGCCAAGGAAGACCCAGGTTTTTAGGACTCCTGGAATTTTGCAACATACTTCTAATTTTTTTTTTTTACAATGGATGGACCTAATTTTCTGATCAAATGCAGATTTCATCTGTAAAACAAGTGGAAAGTCTGTGCCCTCCTTGATAGATCAGCAACAATTAGTTCTTTTTGTCTGTGTCCTGCCTCATAGTTACTTTTTTGATACATTTGTGTTAGCAGTTGCAACCTTAACTGCCCTGAGAACTGAATGTGTGTAGTAGCAGGCCTTTTATTCCAGCCCTTTACGGCTCTTCAGGTAGTCCATTCTCAATTGCAGACTGGAGTCTAAGTAGAATATGCATGAGGCAAATACTGATACTCTTGGCTGTAGTTAGAAAGTTTTCATTAGGTAACAATCAAAAATGTAAGTAAAGCTGCTGGATACAGTATTGCAATAACAAGTTTTCAGAGTTTTGGAATTTCCCCTTTTGTTTTTCAGTGCGTCTTATTTTGACAGCAGTATCTGGAATTATTGGAGGGTTCCTCTTGGTTGTGAGCTGGTGGAGGTTTGGCTCGATCATACTCTGCATGTTTGTTATTGGACTTGTGCTGGGATTTCTCTTTTCATCAACAGTCTTCTTTACCCCACTAGGTATGCACTGAAATACTCTGCTGCGAAGTGCTTGCTATGGAGCGATGTGTTCCTGCTGTATTACAGAGACATTGCAAGGCTCTAAAGTGAATGCTGCTCTGGTTTATCTTAGTATGATGTTTAACTTTCCCTTTCCAGTGTTGGAAGGAATAGTGACATACCTGAAGCCTTTGTTCAGGTGTGCTGTAATTAAAACTACTTAAGGAATCTGCACTAGTGGGAAAAGGAAACTGCTTATTCTGTGGAGAAATTACTGAGGCCCTTTCTACATAAGCTGTGTGCCATCTAAGCAGTCAGTGCCACCAGCTCTGCTCCGGCATACACTTGCTGTCTGTCTTTATTTCCTATCCAGAAAAAGTCACATTAGAAAATCTGCAGTCTGAACTTGGGGGCTTCAGCTGTAAAGGCAATGTGGATTGAGGAACTCTTGCTGCTATCTTTCACCATACTATAGTGCAAGGCTCTGGGAGCACTGCACTCTAGGAGTCAAATTTGTATTTGCAACTGGATTGACATCATTTGGGTCTTCAGAATGACTTTGAGAGAACCAATAGACTAATTGCTTAAAAGCAAGTGAGGCTGCTGAGCTGGAATCCCTTGGGGGCATCACAGCCCAGCCACACTTTTCTCTGTTGTAACTTTAAACATCAGTAGTCTTCTACTTAATATCCCTTGGTGGGACTCTTTAGTCATCTGTGTTAGACTTAAGCCACAATTCTGTGATAATCCATGCAGTCCCTGGTTTGTCTTCATTAAAGCAAAATTGGATTCAGGTGGGGGTCAGATTGGAAAAGGTCAGGCCTTAGAAAGCAGGGAGAGCAAAGTAGTGTTTGAGTGACTTCATTACTCTTCCTAAATCTGAGAGAGTTTGTTGCATTGTGGTGTTGTCATGGCTGCACTTGCACCATACTAGAGTAAAATATACGTAGATGCAGGTTTATATATTCTAAACCTGTATAAGTAACAAAATGGTTTCTTATTGGGCAGAAATACTCTGGTACTTTTCATTCTTACCAGATGAGTAACATATGCCTCATAAAAAAAAATAAAACATCTTTGTTTCATGACCATGGTCTGCTGTCCAAACCCAGGGTACAGGACCTATACTCACTATACTCAACTAGGGTAGTCTCTTTCTGTCGTTGTTTTGAGTAACTGTTACAATGCACCTTTAACAACTTCTTCACTTGAGCTCAAAAGTTGAACTTTTCAACACTGCGCTCCGGATACTTTTGATTGTACAAAATCTGTGGGATGTTGGGGGAGGGGAGAGCTCACCCCAATCATTTGCATAAAAGGAAATGTTTTACTAACTAGTAAATCACATGTGGAATGTGATGTCTTTGCAGGAGACTACAGGGTCTTCCGTGATGATGTGGTGTTCTGGGTGACCTTTTCTTCTGTAGCCTTGCTGATTCCAGTGCTTTTTGTTGGCTGTCCAAGAATTGTAAGTAGTCTGCACTGTCACCTTGAGGGGAGGAAGGCTGTCAGACTTCTTAATGCAAAGTATAGTTCTGTTGGATATAGATAGAAGACTTAATACAGCTTCATTAAGTCAGCACAGGACCAGCTCTGGGGAGTTCCTGTTCAGCCCCGCTGAACAGACCACTGCTTGGTTGGGCTGGGTATCAGTTGGTGGGTGGTGAGCGGTTGTATTCTCTTCCTTTGTTATTTCTCTTATCATTATTATTATTGGTGATAGCAGCAGTGGTTTGTGTTATACCTTAGTTACTGGGCTGTTCTTATTTCAGCCCATGGGAGTTACATTCTTTTGATTCTTCTCCCCATCCCTCTTGGGAGCAGGGGGGAGTGGGGGGGGGAGTGAGAGAGAGACTGTGGCTGACTAGGCTTGAACCATGACAGTTCTTTTTGTGCTAAGTGTTCCATAATCAAAGGAATGACTCTCTGCAGTGTTGCACATAGCATCTGCTACTGCTTGTATTTAGTCGACTTCTGCTGTCTTAAAAGGATGTCTGTGGAACAGGTGTGTGCAGCCAGCTTCCAGAAGAAGAACTGGTACCAATTACTGTCTTAATGAGGTGGGGGACTAAAGAGTGTTTATCAGTATCCTGAAGCTGTGTTTTGTCTTCTGCTCTAGCTGAACATACTGGCCTCTGGAATAGTAGGCTCTTATGCAGTGATCCTAGCTATTGCTTGTTACATCTACACAAGCCTTGCCTACATCACCTTAGACCTGCTCAGAAGGCTCCTCAATGATTACTTCAGCAGAGCTTACACCAGTGTGCCTTTTCAAACAAATGGTGAGTACAGGTCTGAAGACTTCTTCTTTTAAAGAAAAAACACTGCCTCTTTGGCTCTATTGTAAACAGTAATTGAGGATAGGAAGGAATAAGAGAAGAACAAAGTAAGTACAGTATAAGGTTTAACTCCCAAATGATAAAATCTAGTCCTGCAAAAGGAATACTTGGGTATACTCCAAGGGCAGCAGCCTTCCAGCAAGTGTTATGTGACAGAGACCCTTGTGAAAGGTGCTTCTTGGGCTTGGACCTTGCTGGTGAGTGTGTGGGGTGGGCAGACAAAAGGCCTAATGTGGTGACTGAGCAGGCTCATCTTGCCCCATGTGTGTTATCCCCTTTGCATGGAGTTACTCTAAGCATGTGAGGCTGCAGAGACAATACTTCATTCTGTCACTATACTTGTTCAGTGTTTGCGCTTGGGAAGGAAGGAATGTTCTGCTTTGATACAGGAATCTGTTCGGTTTCTCTTTTTCAGACTTCATTATTCTGTCAGTGTGGACAATGCTGGCCCTCAGCGGAATAACTGTGCAGCTTCGCCGAGAGAGAAGTGAAGTGCCCTTCCCACCGCACCCCTATCTTGCCTGGAAGAGGGAAAGGGAGCGCAGAAGCACCAATGTCTTAGACCCTAGCCATCATATCCCTCCCCTGAGAGAGAGGATCCATAACAAGCTGCTGCATATCAAAGAGTTTTTTCAGAAAGAGCAGCCAGCTGGGGAGAGAACTCCTTTGCTTCTGTAACCTGCCAAATAACTAGTGGGAACAGAGAGGAAGAATCTAGAAATGGCAACATGAGTGATCACCAGCAAACCAGGCAGTGGTGCAGGATTACCACTGCCAGTTTGCCCTGCTTAATTTAAAGATAATTGTATTTGCCCTACCTGGAAGAAAGGTTATCTGTTGGTACACTACATGCTGTTTTGTGACTCTTTCCTCAATGGCCCACTCAGCCTGCTGTAACATGTATGTCTAGCTGCAGAATCTTGTACTAATGGTCAAGTACAGGTATTTATCTTGTGGTGATCTAGTTTGATGTTTAGGTATGGGACATACAAAAGAACTCTTAGAAAGCAACTGGTACAGTTCTGGTTCTTCTCTTGCAGTGTGGAAACCACTGCTGAAATATTGCCTGACTGGCTCCTTAAAGTGGATAGTCTCTCAAATTGTGAGGCATGAAAGATGAGGACCATACACAGAAGTTCTAGCAGGAACTGAAGTATCACCACCTAATATAGGTACAGAATGTGTGGCTGCAAACACAGCTGTTTTCAAGAAGTGTTACTGTACTTTGCAAGCTAAACTGAGTGACTTGAATTTAAACTGCACTGAATTAACTGTTGTAAGTGTGCACACTGGGGCGCAGGAAGTGGACCTGATCTGAGACAAGAATACTTTCTTTCTTTCAGCTGGTTCTGTAGCAAGCTGGCCATCTGTGCAGAGATGACTGCTAAGAGGATGCAAGAGGTTTGCCTCCTTGTTTGCCTTCTGAATAGCTTTTGTCTTGTTTCTGCTCTGATGTATTTTCTTTTTTTGATGGTGCTGTCATAAAAGGAGAAGCTAAATAAGCTTTGTAGCCAATAGCAGTCCTGGTTTGTTTTTTTTCCCCTGGAATTGATTGAAACACTATTTTAATTTTTAATCAATGTATCTTTTAATTCTGCCATTAAGGGGTGAAAACCAGCATCCAGCTAGTAAAATCCTGACCAGGATCCATGCTGACTGTGTTCCTTACCACTTTGGATTGCATCTGTCCAAAGTGGAATGTAGTATAAAACTGGATAAGGGTAGACGACTGTAATATTGTGTGGTGGCTTTATTGACTTCCTTAAAACCAAACCAAATAGCCATGTTTAAAATGCAGACTGGACCATTGTGGTTTTGGCTCACATAAATGCACAAGCAGTCCTGAGGCTGTCTTTGGTTTTACCTGCTTTTGCCCACCACACCCAATCCTGGTCTTCATGGTCAGTGTTTACATGGTGATCTGTCATGCATTAAACGATGGTTGGTTTAAGTCTTGTGTCCTGTACCTTGGTATATGTTACGGTAGCTCTTCTTCCTCCGATCTTTGTACTTCTAGTGTGCGCAGCAAAGTGCACAGTCCTTCCTGTCTGAAGGTGGATGGCTGTTCTTCTACCTGAATGAAACCCTCATGAGTGAATGCCCTCATGGTGGCAACTCAGGTTCTTGTCATCACTTTAAGTTCTTGGTATACGTATGTAAGGAAACTGGAAAAAGAGCTTTATTTGGGAGCTTAGGTGAAAGCTAAGACACCCTGGCAATAGCAAGGAATGAATGGCTTTAAAATGACTCTACTTACCTGCCCTTTTTCTTTAAGGAGTGAAAGCTTAATGGTGTAGTAAGAGGTGACTGAGCTTATCTGATGTGTTGAGAGAGAAATCCCATGATTGCTTGGAGCTGGAACATCTGCCTCAAACAGTAGAGCAAGGCTGAGATCCTTCAGTTTGTCTTTTTTCACTGTGCTGTTGTGGCCCATGAGGGGCTCTTTCCCTAGCCTCTGGCAGGCTGACGCTTGCTGACTGCCCTTGCTGCGCTGATACCAAGCATGTCTTTGCTGTATTTGATGGCAAGTAGCAAACACTTATTTGGTATACAAATGCTCTTAAACATGTTTACTTTGGTCTTTTTATAACTGCTGTGATTAATATTGTCCAAGAAAAATGTTTAACTCTAATTTTCTATATATTTTATAATAAAGATGTCTTTTGAAAGAATATTGGAACTAATGGGGTCTCTTTGAATTCAAAGATGCTTTTACGACTTAGAATCTGTCTTCGGTATTGTAGGGATAGTTTGCTTTGGAAAAACTTCTTAGCCCCAGGGGATGGGGGAGGGAGGAACTTAGCTGACCTGTTGTAAGGACTTACTGTAGTTGCAGTGACACCCAGAGGCTGGAGAGGGGTTATGTTCTGTGTGAACCTAGTGAGGAAGTGCATGGTCAGAAGAGGCTTTTTCTTACGGCTTTGTGAGACGAGGTTCTAGAGAACAAAGGAATGGTGGTTATCCACTTCTTGACTGGAAACTAGTCTGCAAGATCATGTAGGAAGTCTATGGCAGAAGGGGGCTTTGGACTCTTTCTAAAATCCTGACTCGAAGATTTACTTTCTCTTAGACTGCTCCGAAGCAGTGTGGGAATTGACTTCCATGTTCTGTAAGCCATAGCGGGTAACAGTGGTAATAGTCAGAATACACAAACTGATCCAGTGAGGTTTTGAAGGGGTAATTTTCAAGTTGCTTTTTGTGTACCCTCTGAGGCAGTTGCAAAATGAAAACTGAATCCTACCCTGTTAAGCCTCTCTGGAGTGCCGAGTCTCTCATGGGATGCATTTACTGCCTTGCTGTGTTAGCTGTGCTAAATTTTACACGGCTACCTTGTGATTTTGCTGGCTTAAAATATTACCATCTACTGCTCCTGGTGACTCTGTCCTTCTAGGCAGTGCTTTGAAGCTTCCTGTGAACTGAAGCTTTCTGGACTATGCTCTGGACTATTTTCTACTGCTGTAGAGAATTCTTCTGCCAAGATTACTCCAGCATACTTCTTTCACTGAGTCTTCTGCAGTCTTTGGTGCATTGTAGTAATGTGTAATGATCACATTGTGGTATTTGTCTTAGATGCTTGTTAAGCTTTCCTAGATCTGCGTGTGTTTTGGTCCTGGTCCAGATCTGCAGGAGAAGCCCTTTTCCTCCTCCCCTTGCTCTCACACTCATACTGATTTCTTCTAGCAGTTAAGCAAGCTATGGCACAAGTGAACTCTAGGACACTGATCCTAAACAAAAACAGGTCTTCCTTTGTTCTTGTCTCTATTTCCTCGCTTTAAAAACACGCATCTAACCTGACTAGTGCTTCATGGAGTGCTATGAATGTCAGGCAGCTTGCCTGCCTGCTTCCCCAAATGGTCAGAAAGTATGACTGAAAGTAGAAACAACTCAGGCTTTCCATGGATATAGTTTGGTGAAGAGGAAGACAAACTGATTTGGGAGCAGGTTATGGGAAGTTATAGAAGGGGGCCCACAAAATAAATGTTCCTTCGTTGTCTCAGCAGTTGTGTCCTATGCAAGTGGCTTTCCTTATGGGGAGGAATGGCATGGTGTAGAGCTCCCAATCCAACAGTCCACTCTGCTAATGCTTGGTAAGAAGAAAAGGTATTACTAGCTGTCATTAGATCTTCTTAACCAGTTGGTGGAAATGTTGCATGTGTCAGGTTATTAAGCACCCAAACCATTTTGGGGACCTAACTCCTGGGTGTTTAATAAAACCCTGTGGTAGAGGCTTCTGAAGAAAATGTTGTGTTGCGTTAACATCGTTGCCTCTTGGGGCTGCAAGCCTGGCTTGGGGAAACCTGAGCAGAATGCGAACTTTGTGGGGTGTGAGCCTGAAACCCAAACTCGGTCCTATCAAGTACAGTAACTGGCTGACATACTTTTGATGTTGCTACCAGAGAGACTGCAGCATGGCCTAGCTTGCCCGGTGCCTTGATTTCAAGCTGGTCTTGTTTTCCTGTGTCTGAGGCATTTGGGCATTGCCAAAACTGTATGAAACTGTCCCAAGCAACTGGAAAACAAAAAGGAGGGTAAAGCAAGGTTCAGTTTAAGGAGCAAAGCTGCTTAAGGACCAAAATCCTGTTACTAAATGGCACAAACAGCAGTAACTCTTCAGGAGGGTGTATTTATTTCTTTAATTTCTAGAGGACTGCTTCAACGCACCTCTGCTCCTAACCCTGAAGTGTGAGGTGTATGTTTTGGCTGGTAGTGTCAAGGCAACAGGCTGTGTTAAGATGCCCAAATTCATCCTTCAGCACTGCAGATCTTGTAGCTATTGCTCACCCATGACATCTTCCTGTTTCCCTGAACTAGTGCCAGGTTACTCTTTCCCAGCCTTTGTTTTTCTTTGCAATAGCAAAAGAGATAAATGAAGCTTCAAGGATTTCTTTGTTCCCCCTCTGTATCTGTCCACTGCTCCAACCTGGAACATGTGTGAGAACAGCCTTCCCACCATCCGCGTTCTGCATGTTTTCACTCGTGCTTCTCACCCCTGCAAAGCTCTTCAGCTTTCATGCTGGCATTGTCCTTGTCTCATCCTTGTCCTCCTTTACTTAAAAACTTCTGAAGAATCAATATGTGCGTTTTCCACTAAGCCTTGGAGCTTTTAATCTCTCTTCCTTAAGAGCTGGCAGCAGCGTGATGTAGGTTTGCATGTGATCTTTGTGGTGGTACTTGTGGGGGGCTTTATTACAGCCTTGGATTCTGGTTGGTTTTGCCAGTGAATAGTCAGAATGGGAAGCATTGAGCTTCCAGTATGTAAATACCCTATGGAAGACAAGCGCTGTAAGCATCAGGTCTGTGTTCTGACTCAGTGGCTGAGGTGCATGGATATATCCCTGCCTATTAATTTGAATTGTAGTCGATATTCGCCTGGTGGTGTTGTCCCCTCACACGTCTTTGGTGCTTCAGTTCTCTCTAGAAACGAGACCTCCAATAACTTTTCTGCTTGTTCATGCAGAAGCTTGTTTATACCAGACCTTGTCTGTAGGCAGACAGCTGTCTCCTGTTGGAGTATGCAAGGCTTTAGCCTTCCATGCGTGCTGGGGGAGGACAACTTCACAACAGAGCAATAAATCAGCTTATTTTGGGGGTGAGAGGGAGTGGCTGTGTACAACATGCCTGCCTGCTTCAGAACTGGCTTTTCGCAAGCCTGTCTTGTCAGGAAAAGCGCTCCTTGCATTTGTCTGCATTTCTTTAGAGCCTTCTGGTGTAACAACACGTTGTTGCCTAATGAGCTCAAAACCAGCTGGATTAACCTCTCTTTATCCTGAATGCTTTGGGGGGAAAGCCATATGCAGGAAGCAGAGAAAAACATGTCTGGAGTATGTTGTAGGAGGCAGGTGCTGTTTGCCCAGCCAGTAATATAATGAGCTGCAGATGATGATTCATTTAAGTTGTTTACTATGTTCCTGAGTGTAGTATTGGAAGAATGAAGACACTGGTCACCCTGCACCAATGCATGTGCTGTGTTGTTTGGGCTCCCAACAACTCAACTGTTGAAAATCTACGTAATGCTTTTCACTGCTGAAATAGCTGTCCTCATATGTGGTTTTTAAGGTTTACTATACTATATGGGAACAATTCATTCTGCTGTTCTTTAGAAAAAGGTAAAACTTCACTTTTGGGCAACAGAAAGTGACTGCAGCTGGAGTGCTGCTTGTTTCCCTTGTGCCACTGTTCTCTAGCTTGTGTCCAAGGAGTGTTGCCAGCAGGTACTTTTTCCAAGACTGGATTTGGGAAATGTCTCATTCCACGTTGAGCAGCTGCTTAAGGCTTTCTTCTGCTGGTGAAGTCTTTTTCTAAATTTGGGAAGTTATGATGTTACCGGTCTAGTGGAAGGTGTCCCTGCCTATGGCAGGGGGGTTGGAACTAGATGGTCTTTCAGGTCCCTTCTGACCTGAACCAGCCTGTGGTTCCATGGTGTTCTCTAATACAAAGTTGCGACCACACTGGCTCCAGCAGGCACGCTGCCGCATCAGAAAGTGCCTGGGGAAGGAAGGTGCTTGCAGGCAGCAGGAGCATCTGTACCTTTTCTCACGCAGTCGCTGAAACAGGATGTGTTTTATTTTGCAGCACGCTTTAGCATGTGGAAGCTGAGCAGTTTTGTTTAGTCTTCTCTACTGTCATCAGCATGAAAATCAACTGCATCACAGAAGAAAAGTGGGAGGTGCAAAAGGTGAGGCTGAGTGACCTACACCTTTAGCAGGTATGTGCATGTGGTATCAAACAGCTGTGTGCCACGCGTGGTTCTCCCTGCACACCATGGGGTTCTGGAAAGGTAAGTCTAGCAAGAGGTCTTCTGTTGATATCTTACAGAACCTACCTGACCACTTTAAGCAGTCACAACAGGCATAGGTTCCTTGGTGCTGCTTTAGGGATCCATATGTGTGGGAGAGCATATGGATCTTTCTAGGACAGCAGTGAGGTGGTTTTGTTTGCACATTGTGCTAAATGGCTTTCCTCTGAGCCACTGTTCCTGTGACAGCTGTGCAGAGGGCTGGCAGCTTCCCAGCACCTACAGCTGGGCTCTTGCTTTTTCTCCTTTTGCAGTTTTGGTCTCTCGTGGCAGATATTGCTTCCAGAACTTAAGTGTTGCCAACAGCGTGATATCAAAAAGGTTGGTAAAGGTGTCATGTTAAAATTGACTCCCCCACCACGTTAACTTCGCTTCTGATTTCACTATTTCCTTTGTTCTCCTGTCTCATTCTTCCATTGTCATTGCATACAACCTGTCATACTGTGACCAGCACTATTGTTCTGTCAGCCAATTTAACTACCTATCATCACGAGACACTTGGACATCGGTGTCTCCAGAGAGAAAAAGTGCATGTTTTACACTCGAAGAGCAGATTTAGAAAGTCTTAATCAGGAAACGGTGCTTTTAATGCTTAACGTTTGCAAAATACCATGAAAACTTCTGAAGCCAATGTAACTCTTACCTTGGGTATCTACAAAGGGATCCTAGTAAACATAATTCTGTACGAAAGCAGGGCCATCCGTTCTGTATTTGACCATAATCTTCTCCTCCAATGCCCTACTCCAATACCTAAATAGCTTTAGCTTTTTAAGTTTTTTAGTTGTAAGAAGCAGCCCAGTTAAGTTTCAAGCTGCCCTTTGGTTTTAGCTACTACTTGTATTTATGATTTAGCATGACATTTATCACCTGTTTTTAAACACCAAATCTGTGATACTGAAAACAAGATTCTCTTCGGAGAAATCATGGGGAAGTGGAGAAAACATGACATTGTCAGCTTATGAATGTAATCCACTCACGTTCTGATTTACGTATCACAGAGAAGAGAATCTGGAGTCTGAACCAAAAGTGGGTTTTTTAATCTTAAAGAGAAACCCTCAGCTGTCACATGCTGTCTGCCCCAAAGTATGTTTTGATCCAAAAATCAAAGCCAGTGGACTGCTTAGTAAACACTTCCAGTGGTTCATATGAAAGATGGATAACTGCTTCTTGTAGAAAAGACTACTGCTTTTCAAAAGAAAGTTAAGACTATACAGAGGATTTTTCTCTCGTTATATAGCAACGTGAAAAAAAGCACTACATTTGGCCTCCCTGCCTTGAAGTATAAAGATCAGCTGATTCAATGACAAAAGGATGCATTTTTTTCTTGCATATTACGGCCAAGGCTCACTGTGGATTCAGGGCCCTGTTTTAAGCATGAAGAAATCCATATTTTCAGTCAACTTTATTCATAAAATAAGTTTACTGTACAGTACACAGTTCTAGCAATCAATTCTTTTCAAGCCATCTGCATTACAAAAATAACAGGTATGCAATGAAAAATAGTCACTCCACACACCGTGAAGGTTCTGTAAGATCCTAAAGTGATCAGGTCAGGGGGATGAAAAGGGAGAAGTATCAAATATGAAGACTAGGAGTAGATAAATTAAGTCACATTTTTCTTTACAAAAATAAACACTAATCAAGCATTATTTCATAATAGAGCAACCTTAAGAACTGCCACAGACTAACACCCCCTCTCTGCTATACAGTGCTGGAGACTGCTTTTGAAAGGCAAACCAGAACGTCAGCCAGGAAACAGCATTCAGCATTACACGGATATAAATGTCTGAGACCAGTCAATGGCTGAAAAGACACTTATAAAGGAATCGCGTGATCAACGGATCCCCAAACTTCTTGTGAGTTTGCAACAACAAAATACTCCACTGAAGAAAAGGGTAAGTCACCAGCTTGCCAAGCTACAGCAGGAATGGAAAATCTAAGTGAGAGCAGCATTGGCAAGGTTTTATAGACGCTAATAGCAGACAAAGCTGTTCTGTGCTTGAGCTCAAATGCTCCCCAAAAAACTCCCACCAGGTGTTGAGGAAGTTTGGAAATGGTTAAAACTTTTTGTTTTCCTATGTACATGAAAGTCCTCACTATATTTTTAAGCCTATAAAGAAGCTGAGGTGCTCTGGAAAGAGAAATAGCAATTCCTCAACTTCCTTCAAAAATGCTGTGAAAATTGGGATAGCACGAATTTATCTGTCCTTTCAACTGCATTTCTTCCCATCTGGATTGGTTCATTGAAAACCAGCATTTGTTCTCTCTGCCAGTCCTTTGCCACCACTTCACTTTTTCCTCTTAAAAGCGCTATGGGAAGCGGGGCAGCAACAGAACAAAGATATTAAGTTCCCTATAAATGAGTTTATTGGGCCCTGGAATTTCACCCTTAGAGCTGAGGTGAGGTTACTTTGAACCGAGGGAAGCTGTACAGAGTCAAAGGGAAGTTAAATTTGAAAGTGACACACTTCAAAGTGTTTGGTGCTTAATTCTTTCTGCATTGCTGCAACTGAGAATCAAATCTGATTAATAGTTGATTTCAGAATAGGGGTTCAGCTTATTTTTCTGTGTGAGGTATTAAATAGCCAAAATACTCAACTGCAGGTGGCATTTATAGATCTACAGTTATCTGTGGTTGAAAGCTTTCACTCTGCTGCTGTTGAGTATGCTTTCCAAGGAAAGAATATACTAATGTGCTGGATAAAAAGTGATTATATCCATCAAAAGTAGGAGTGTTCTCGCTGCCTAGACCAAGAAGGGATAGTCAGACAAACGCAAGCCAAATATCAAGTATTTTGGCTTCTCTTTATGCTAATTCCTTTTCACTTCTGCAAGTATTGCAGGATTAGAAGTGAGCAGTCTATTTGTCAGTATAGCACAGTGAAACTTTCCCTAGTGCAAACATAACACGTACCTCAAACTTATTTAAAAACCTTCCTGATGGCTAGTTAGTACTTAAGAATGAAAAATGAAGAGTACTAACCGCAGGCTGCCAACTAATTGCAGAAATGCTGCTTTTGCTCAGGTGCTTCCAAATTGCCATTTCCCAATCTGAGAAGAAATAGATGGAACTACTGTGGCTTCTTGCTTCTAGAGAACTGAGCCTGGTTTTCTCTCTTAGAAGTAAAAGCTAAGGAAGAATAATACTGTGCTACCTGTGTTCCAGAAGCCAACAAAGCAGGAGCGGCTCTTTTCGTGTTTTGAAAATACAATTAAGTAGATATGTTTTAAAGAATCGTGTTCAATTTAAACAAAGAAATACTGAACAGCAAAACCATGGCTTATGTTTGGACAATCAACTTTATATTTGAACAGGCTAAATCACAGACATCCTTACGTTTTAGGCTGCCTGTGCACCCTTTCCATTAAACAGGTTTGTGGCAAAATGAGAATCTATTAAAAACATACTAAAAGGAAAAAACATGATGTGGACCATGCACAAAGCATATTCAGAAGTTATTACTTCTTAGCCAGAGATCAGACTTTAAAGCTTACCTTCATTATATAACAGGCACGCTGAAACTTTTTATGAACAAGAATTTAGCTAAATTCTGCGAAATCTTGTCTTTTATCTGTAAAATGATGTCATATAAAAGAATTTCCAAGGTGGTAAGTGCATGAATCCATTTCCTATGAAAATTAGATCTATGGCAATTAAGTCTGTCCCTAAGGCTTTTGTAGAATACCAGTTGTAATTTACACAGTATAAAAGCCACTAAACTGGAGTTTAAGATGCATTAGCTTGCTGGTGCCCTATTCAGTAACAAGTGCTTGACAAGTGACCCCTGATACTCAGTTTGTAAAGTGTGCAATTGAAGCTTGTGGGCTTCCACAGTCTTCAGCTTTTCCTCAGGCTCAAATCACTGCTTGTTAATAATCCTGACAGAGATGTGCTCTCTGATGCATCTTCTTTCTTGAGGTTCAGAAATGATTCTCTGGTTATTTGAAGAATTTCTCTCAGGCCTTTGTTTTCCTGCTGTAACCAGAGAAAGAAAAAGGTATTTAATAGAACTCCAGAAAGAAGTCAAGATAACTCCATTAACAACCTCCCCTCTACTCCAACCATATGTAAAGGATTAAAATACTGATTTGCAGTCAGGTGGTGCTATGTTACTTTTTAAAACTGAGAACTTCAGGTTTCTGAGTCTCTTGCTCTCTTGAATGGCCATTAAGCATTAAAAAAAAACCCCTCAAAACACAAAGATGGGTAAGAAAAGAGTAACTAAGTTACATTTAAAAGTAACATCTGTTCTTTCCACACACACTGTCCAATAATTAACTCCGTTGCTAATACTTAATCAAGGAGCAAAAGTGTGGCTCCTCCAATGCTAAGCAACTGAGAATCGCCCCAAAGGCACAAAATTTTTACTAAAAAAATAATCATATTTAAAAACCAAAGGTGTGGGCATTATTATTTGCACCCCAGTGCCTCATTACGATGAATCTGTATTATTTCCTAGCTTTTGGTTACACTCCTGGAGACTTAAAAAAAAGAGAAAGCTTAAGCCGATATGTAAATTCTTCTTCATCAGGCATCAGAGACAGGTATCACTATGCAAGACTTGAGGGGAAGGCAGAGGGGAAAACAGCACTTCCAGTCCTCCAGAAGGCAAGTGCAACAAACTAGCGGTGTGAGTGACTGATACAGTAACTCATATGAGATAGAGTAACTGAACAGAAATAACTGATAATATTTACTGCCTTGCTCTGGGCGCCATAGCTGTTTTGGTTTTGTCCTTACCTCCAGCTGAAGGATTCGTTCCTGCTCTTTACAACCATGCTTTTCATCAATTTCAATGGCTTTCCTCATTACTGCTGCCATTTCTGTAATTTGGTCCACATGTACTTGCAGCTCCTACAACATAAGTAAATAATGAGGGGGATGTTGGTTGATAAAAAGCTCAACATGATCCAGCAGGTCAAGGGAGGTGATTCTAGCCCTCTGCTCTTATAAGACTCCACATAGAGCACTATATTCAGCTCTGGGGTCCCAGGCATAAAAAGGACATGGAACTGCTGGCAGCAAATCTAGAGGCCACAAAAATGCTCAAAGGGCTGGAGCACCTCTGCTGTGAAGACAGGCTGAGAGAGTTGTTGGGCTTGTTCAGCCTGGAGAAGAGAAGGCTCAGGGGAGGCCTTCTAGTATCTAAATGAGGACTACAGGCAATCTGGAGAGTGACATTTTACAAGTGCATGTTAGGGATAGGACAAGGGAGAATGGCTTTAAACTGACAGAAGGGAGATTTATATTAGATATTAGGGAGTTCTGTGAGGGTGGTGAGATACTGGCACAGGCTGCCGAGAGAAGCTATGGCTGCCCCATCCCTGACAGTGTTCCAAGGACAGGCTGGATGGGGCTTGGAGCAACCTGGTCTAGTGGAAGGTGTCCCTGCTCATGGCAGTGGGGCTGGAACTAGATGGTCTTTAAGGTCGCTTCCAACCCAAACCATTCTGTGATTCTACGAGAGCAGAGTTTGAATAAAGGACAAATCGATGAAAAGACAATGAAAAATAAAAGCTTTTGGAAACACCATTAAAATATTTGTTTTCACTGACCACCTATCATGCCAGCCTATTTGTGTCTGACCTGACCTTTGGACAAAGTTCACCAGAGCTACTAACTAATATTGGGGAAAGCAGAACAGCAGACTGAAATAAAGAACACTATAGACTAAAGTTAAATCCCACCTTTAAATTGTGAAGTTGAATGGAGGTCCACACATATAGCAGATGATCAGCTTGCCTTTAAACTACCAGAAATTAATAAGCTACCATAAAGAACTGCCTCACTTGGAATCATAAACTTGATGTGACCCAAATATACTTTACTAAAACAAACATCAGCCCTTTCCATCCTTTCCTCTCTGCACCTCAATTGCCAAAGCTGTTGTTCAGCTGTTTACTTATTAAACACCCACCCAGAGCAGGGGAGAGGAAGGGGGAGGGATGGAGGCAGAACTTGCTGTAAATCTTTATTTTCTTCTCGGTTTCCGCAGAAGGTGATCATAGGAGACTTTATTTTTTTTTTCCCCCATCAAAAAACTAAATTTACCTTGAACCTGTGATCAGTGGTAAAGAATGAGTCAGTGAGGATGTACCCTTGAGAAGGGCTGGGAAGGAGGTAGTGGGTTTTAGATAAACTGACTGCCCTCCTCCCTGCTTCCTACTTTGCCAGCTTACATGGTCTATTGATCAATCTGACTCAGGACCTATTCCAAGGTCACTAGTGTTAGACCAGACGCTAACACAAATGTGTAAGGTTCTACTCTGGAAAGCACACATGCAAAACTTAAATGCTGTAATACCAAAGAATGCAATGAAAGTGGTTCTTTACAAAGATAGCCACGAACATCTGTGAACACTTTTTGCGTTTCTCTCCTTTTTGTTTGCCATACACCTCATTCACAATAGTTTACAAAAATGTTGCTTAACAACACTTTGCTTTTCTAGTTTTCAAAAGCCATAAAATGCAGCAACCTTTCACCAGCAACTTCCACCACCCTTTAAGCACCTCAGGCTGCCCTAGATTCTACTCAGCAATCCTGGTCAGTACTGAAATAAGAACCAAGGGTTGAAGCAGGAAAGAAGTGTATGTTCAGTTACTCACCATTCAAAAAGGCTTTTAAATATTTCAGGTTTACTAATTATTTGTTGGAGTCACAAACATAAGTTAAAGCCAGTTTAAATGTCTGAATTACTAAGTTTTGTGGCTCGTGGAAGTATAATAAGGTGGTTGCTTTAAAGACTGAAGCAAAACAAAAGAAGTAGATACGGTAATGAAATGCTACTTTGTAAAAGCTTAAGTAAATGAGAAGCCAATAAGGTTGACTTGACCAACTTCCTCATCATGTTTCATGGCCTGGATTAGAAAAATTAGGACTTGGTAGTAAAGCAATACAAAACCTGAGACAAAGTAAGCTTTAAACTGATCCACTACAAACTAACTGAAGTGTTACCCAAGAAAAACAAAGGAAAAAGAAAAAAACCAAACAACCAAACAATTAAGTTATTACCTTGGAATGTCGCTCTTTTAACTTCGTTATTATACTTGGATCATCCTTTTTGCTTGCCATTAGCAACCTAAACATCTGTTCTCTGTACTTGCTCATTATGAGTTCCAGAGCAGACTGGTGTTCTTCAAGAGATGTGCGTAGTTCTACCAAAATAATTTTAATTTCAGTTAAAGCTTAACAAGTATTTCAGCTTGAGAAAACTGAAATAAGCCCTTAATGAAGCGTTCCCTCTCCTTGCACCATAAAATCTATGTAGGCTCTGCAGATGTCTTCCGTGGTGACTACCCTGGGAAAATTCTTGTCAGAAACAGAAGTCTTTTGTTAATACAACTTCATATCCAGTCCCTTTAGCTGACATAAGCCATGTTGAGTGTAGCTGAGCAGCTTTACTCTAGCCACTATAAGCAACACTGTACATGCTAGAAAGAAGTTTACAGATCTGTTTTAAATAGGAGTTAAAAAATGCTTGTTTTCAAAATATACTAAGTCAAAGGACAAACAACTCCTGAGATTCATACAAATCAAGATCATTGAAACCTTTGTTGAATATAACTGTTAGAATAAGTAAGGTATTCCAGGAGGAACACTTAATTCCTAGTGTACAGAATTCCAGAAGGAATTATGCTACTGTGCTTACCCTACAACTTCTCCTGACTGTTCCTAAATTAGTTATTTTTAGCACTGGGAAACGCATTTCCAAACAGATACCTACATTGCAGAATTAAGTTCTATTTATCTCACTTGTGCTAAACATTAGATAAGGACTGAAAGAGTAATTTTCCACAACTCTCACTTTTTGTCAATCATAGTTCCTGTGGTTGGACATGAGGACTCTTTATTAGATTGTGTTATAATCAGTTAAACTGACAAATTAAGACTAGAAGAAAAACTTCAACAAGTTTTTGACAAATTAAGACTAGAAGAAAAACTTCAACAAGGAAGATCTGAGAACAGATCAATAGTGAAAGTGTCACTGATTCCAGTGGTGCAGGTTGGAACTTGAAAACAATAGAGTATCATTTTACCTTTATTTTCCTGTTGCAGTTCCCTAATCTGTCTGTTTTCTTGTTGGATACCCATCACTAACGTAGACCGAGGACGATGTCTTGCTACTTCATTAAGCTCTTGAATTTCTTCTTGGTACTAGTTGTTGGAAAAACAAAACCAAAATAAACCAGCCACAACATAGTTGAGTAGCCAAAGGCAAGCATTAATCAGCAAGTCACAAAGGAGCAGTTCTACTGTCAAAGTCTGTAACCAGTAAGATAATGCTCGGTTCTAAGTAATAATGTTAAACAAACAGAAACGTTTCTGAAGTTGTTAACATACTGCCCTTTAGAGACACAAAACTATCACCTTTGTTTCATACCTTAGATGTGTGCAGTGGGCATTAGTTAACCTTCAATTAATGCAGGTCAAGTTCACCATCAAGTCATTTAAAACTGATATACGTATGGTAAAGAAAAAACCATGAGGTATTAACCTCTAGATATTTACTGTGGCTTCCCAATACCTTAAACCACAAGGCTGTACATGTACAAGTCCTGTGGACCTGAATGAAGGGATCCTGGCTCTCAACAAATGGGTAAGTTTAATGCTCTCAGTTTGAAGTCATGAAGCCTCTGCATGACTGGTTTTACAGGGATGAAGCACATACAGGATTTTATTACTTTATAGGCCCATTAACACATCCTGTGGTCTATTAAAATGACAGGATGAACTCTCACATGGAAAGTCATTAGACCCCTTTATGTTTTTCCAGGAGTTTTCTTAGTGAAAAATCTAATGACCTGCTTTCAATAGCTTAACATCAGAATGGAACTGATCAGAAAAAAAGCCTAAGAAGCTAATTTGAAACAAAAGGAGGCAGTGATAGAATAAAAGTATTCTGAACAGAAGAAAGCATGACTGGGCCTCTGTATGATTATATGTGCGTGTTGAAATTAATAAAACAAGTAGTTTCACAGCAGAGCAAAGCACAAGCCACCACACACTGGTTTGTAAGATACGAACCCAATTTCTACCAGTGTTCTTCAAATAAATGCCAGTTTCAATATTTAAGGTAGAGTTACAGAAAACTTCTTCACAAGATCAAACTGAATATATAAACAACCTATTTTTAGATTATAGACACTCCTTTAATGAAACTACCTGGTATGGTATTAAAGGATTAATCAAATAACACACTGGTTTTTAGACTGTATAGTAGCACATAAAAATTATCTTAAACTATGTGTTTCCATGTTGTTCTCTTAATGGAGGAAACAAAGTTGGAAAACAAACCTGCTTCATTGCTTCAACCCGTTTGTTAAGAGCTGTAGTCTGTTCAATCAGAGCTTCTGCTGCGTTGTCATGCTCCCTCAGCCGTTCCACCAGTGCTTTCGCATCTGCTAAGGCTTTTTCGATTGTGCAACTCATTTCTAAAGATTAGAAACGTATTATTTTCACACCACCACCTGTTTGCTACACAGAGAACGTCTATCTATGTGAAATATAGATATATATTTCTAGACTAAAGCAGTGGACTAAACCTCTCCCTCAGAAACATCCATTTTGTAGTATTTTATGAGTAGGAAGAAATTATGCCTCAAGTACACACTAAAGTCTTCCTTTCCTTTTCCTCCTTTATAATTGCTATTGAGACCACATATCAGAGCAAGGAAATGGAAGTAAACTTTACGTTTTGAGGAGAGTATTAACATACCAAATGCCAAAGTAAAACTATTGAACACATGGAATAGCACAAATGCATGTTCTTCTGCAAGTAGCAGAGAAAGAAAAATATTGCATAACTATTTCATTTTTCAGTGCTACCTATTTTTTTTAATGTGCCCTCCTATAAATCAGATATACTTCAATATATTTGAGAAGTAGAACTCCAGCACAAAAGACAGTGCTAAAGGTCTACAGTGGACTGGAAGATTTTGATGCATTAAATCGGCAGAGAAAGAGAAGAGCTCAAACCGACTCAACAGATAGTTGGGTAACAAACAGAAAGCTTAAAGGCTCATGTTTTCTTCATGTCTGTAAAAAGAACGCAAACATCACGTTTCACTGCATGGAATGGAACTGTAAAATTTTCAGCAGGATAAAGACAGCGACTCAGCTAAGAAAAAGAACTGACTGCGCAGCTAAAATACCAGCCTTTTAATTGCAGTAGCTAGCAGAAATTACCTATAGCTAGAATTGCTAAACTTGCAAAACGCTTGTGCATACCAGCATTTCCAGACTGCTGGCCTTTACACTGAATTTTGTCATGCTCAAGCTTGATACACCAAGTTTCAAGACTGAGATTTTCAGCCTAAGTTTTTGTTTTCGTTTAAGAAACCTGCTCCTTTTTCTGCTAAAATGGAAATCTGCTTAAACTTCTTGAACTGTTCTTGAGTAATCAGACAGCAATGATAGAGGTTTATTAGTTATGGGCCTTACTGATACAAGACTTAAGATTTGTTTCAGGAAACTTCCTAAGGTACTGAAAGAATCAACTAAATCCATTCCTTAGCCAGGCCACTTGGTAAAGGAGAGATTTTTTTAAGCATAAAAGGTTAATGGCCTAAGGAAACCCTCCCATTTTCCTCACTGGACCTTTTCCCACTGTCCCGAGTAAGTAGTACAAGTAAGGGTATTTCAAACACCAGAAATTCCACCATTCTCCTCAAAGGATTTACAAACATAGGAATAACCAGCCCTCATGCACTGAGGTGGGGAAAAACTGAGCAAGACAGGAGCAGGGTATGGAATGTTCTCTCTGAAGAGCTCTCATGCGCCCAGAATATCCTGCAAGATCTAACCTCTCAATATTTCAATTGGGTAATTTCATTAGCTCTGAGGAGCACATGTAATAGAAAAGCATTTACTTCACTTTTTCTGTGAACCAAAGAAGAGTCTTTCAGGGACCCTGCCATCACAGAAAGGTTGAGACTTGTTTGCTGATAAAGAAGCTTCAGAAAGCGAGCTTCCTGTATGCGCAGAGCACAACAGTTTCAACCTGTGTTTGCTGCGATCCACGTGTTATCAAAAGCATCAGTATTTTGGCATGTACAAGGTTCCTATTAGACATTCATAATGTTAAATCCTTCCTGTTTACAAACTAGAATTTTCATTTTAATTTCCATATGATGTATGTGTGCATTTGAGGTATCAAGTTCTTCAGCAGACTGATGTGTTATCACATTTATTCTATCCGGTTTAGCTATTTTAAATACTATGTGGAAAGGAATCATACTGCACTGTTTTTAAGGATGTGCTTTTCTTGCTCCTCATTTCTCCTTCCAGTTCTGGTCTCAGATTCTCACTGGACTACAAAAATATCACAAGCAAAAGATGACCTTCCACACTAGCTGGCTAAGCTGTTACAGAAATTGATTTAATAAGATCCACATTTAAGGCAATTCGAAGAGCAGTCTTTAACTGAATTCATGGGTCATGAATTCTCTAGCTAGTATAAAACAAAGCCTCTCAGGCCTCTCCATGAGCTTGGAATCCATTTGGCACTCAGACTACAATGCAGTTAACACCTCTGACAATTTGTATGCATCAACGTGAATTTTTAAACACAGGGCACAGTCACTCTCCGGTGCACTTTGTCATTTTGACCCAACCCAGCCACACAAGATGAAAAGAAATCCGTCTGCAGCAAAGCCACCGGCATTCTTTTCCACAGCAACTGAGTTGGGGAAGACACATGTGAGCCCTATGTGGAACCCGCAGTGATGATCCACTATAACCATGCCGCAGCTTCAGCAGCCCAGAGCCCACCTCCTGTTTTCAGGCAGGGTTTTTACTTCAGAAAGGAGAATCGTTATTTGCATCGTAGTAATTCATAGTGGTTCCAAATCTTGACCATTATTCCTGTGGGCAAGAGACTGGCCCTAATTCTTGGAATTCGCTCTAGTTGATCATCGGGCTGCCTGGAGAAAATAAATCTTTTGTCTTACCCTAAAATAGATCTAAATCTATGAGTTAACCTGGACATTTGGGGAAAACCCCCAATTAATCAAATGTAATTGACTTAAATTAATTCTTATTGTATATTATTCTTCTAATGAGCATGAGGACTATAGCTGCTAAACTTGGTGGTTCCTGACCTCTACCCTACAAGACATGCCCAGCTGCAAACAGATTTGTTAGTCTGCAATCTTAGCAACAGGGTCAACAGGTAGCAAGAGCAACAACTCAAACAACATAGCAATACTGGTACTGCATATTCATTTCCTGTCACTTCCTGCTATTTCCTAATTGCTTTCATTATCAAATTTGGCTGCCCTTAAAAAACTAAACAACAAATC
The DNA here is from genome assembly GCA_030323915.1 of Brotogeris chrysoptera. Classification (NCBI taxonomy): domain Eukaryota; kingdom Metazoa; phylum Chordata; class Aves; order Psittaciformes; family Psittacidae; genus Brotogeris; species Brotogeris chrysoptera. The sequence goes on from JARCZZ010022479.1 coordinate 27,015, forward strand.
AACAGCAAAGAATAAAGATTTTTGCGCTGCTATTGCCTTCCTCTAGTTTTCCGCCTCTTTTTTTTTTGCATCTTTACTGAAAACTACCTTTCCCCATAGCGTAGTGGATTGGATCGTCCCTCTCAACGGTGACCCGCTCCGCAGGGCCGAACCTCGCCGCGGTTTCTACTTTGTTCCACGCCGTTCCTAGATGCCCACGAGCACTCTCAGAGACAAAGCCGAGCCCTCACCGCGGCTTCCCGCAGCGCAACGCGCTACAGGAGCCTCCTAAAGCGCGCACACACACAGAGGCCCGGACCGAAAACGGTGCCGGGGCGGCGCACGGCCACAAGCCAGGCACGGCTGGCGAGGAGCGGGGACCGCTGAGGCCTCCGACACCAAGGCAAAGCAGTCAGGACTGTCGCGACAGCGGCACGCTACCGCGACACGGCGGACACGGGGGGACCGATGAAGGGTCCCTCGCCTAGCACCCATCGTGATCTCACCACGTACCCCCACACCAGCCCACCGGACTCCCAAGCGCCGCCGACACCCACCGCTCCCCTCCACAAGCACCCCTTCCCCCCCTTATCAGCACTCACTCATGGCCGGCGGCTACGGCAGCACCCGGCGCCGAGGGGGTGCAGCGGACCGGCCCGCCCCGCTGTCAAATGGCGGCGGGCCGTCCGGCGGAGGACGGGTGAGGGGAGCCGAGCCGAGCCGAGCCGAGCCGAGCCGAGCCGAGCCGAGCCGAGCCGAGCCGAGCCGAGCCGAGCCGAGCCGAGCCGGCGTGAGGCGGGTTCTCGGCATCTCGCGAGACTGCCGCCCTCCGCGGCCCCTCCTCCTCGGCGCTGAGGGTGCCGTGGCGCGCTGCCGGTCGTGAGGGCCGGGCCGTTATGGCGGGCGAGTGAGCCCGGACCGCCACCGTCACCGCCGCCGCCGCCGCCGGCGGGGTCTGTGTGGCTGCGCTGCCGCGGCCGGGGAGCGCAGCGGGGACGGAGGGAAGGAGGGAGGAAGGGGAGAGGCGCTCCCCCCGCCAGCGCTGGGGGAGCCGTGGTGCCAGCGGCGTAAGTGGCCGCGCGGGGGTCCCGCGGCCTCAGGGGTGGGCGGAGCGGGGGGGGCTTCGGCCGCTTCTCCCACCCCCGCGGGCGCCGGTCGCGGAGGCAGGAGCTGGGCCCCGCGCTCGCCGCGGAGCCGGCGGCGGCGGCGGAGGAGGAGGAGAAGGAAGCGAGCGGAGGGGCATGGAGGTCGCCCGGACGGAGGCGTCCGCGCCCGACCCTGTCTAGGGCGTCCCGCGGGCCTCATCCCTCTTCCTCCTCCTCGGAGCGAGCCCGCGGGCGGGCCCGGGCGCGCCGCGGAGCGGGGCCGGGACTTCTGCATCAAAGGAGGAGCCGGCCCAGGTAAGAAACCCTTCCCTCCCCTGCCTCAGGCCTGCGGGCGGGCCGGCACCGACCTCGCCTCCTCCGCACCCCGCCGGCCCTTCCTGCCTGCTTGGCGCGGGGTGCTTCCCCTACCCCATAGGCGCTCTGCCAGTCTAAACATAGGAGTCAAACTCTTGGGCCGGGACCACTGGGCTGGCGCTTGGCTGTGGCCGAAAGAGGTGAACTGTGAAAGAGCTGCACCTGTTGCTAAGAGAAATCGCCCCATCATCACACCCCCAACAGGGTTGTGAACGCGGTTGGTTTGTGTAAGTCATAGAATCACAGAAGGGTTTGGGTTGGGAAGAACCTTGATCATCTAGTTCCCCCCCTCCTGTCTTGAGCAGGGACAGCGTGTTGCTCAGGGCCCTGTCCAGCCTGGCCATGAACACTGCCAGGGTCGGAGCGTTTACAGTCTTTGTTGTTTTAATATTTTAGTTTATTAAATGAGCTCATATATCATTGGTCTTGTATATTCTGTAATTAATCAGCATTTGTGTGGACATAATAGATTTTTATATTAAAAATGTTATGGAAGCATCTGGAAGTTGAGTTAAGTTTGAGGAGCGTTTGATCTGAGAATACTGGTCTGAATAACACTAGTCTAAGGTTAATTTTCGTATGTAGTTTGGGTTTTCAAGTTATGATGTCCACCCTAACACAAGATCTGATGTTATAGTTGCTTCAAAAGTATTTCAGCGATGCTATAGGAGGGCAAAACCCAGTCTATTGTGAAACAGGAAGGTGTACCACACTTCATTGCAGAGTTCCCAGGCTTCGTAGTTGGGACGAATACCACGGTGCTCCTACGAGTCTTGCTTGATAAGAAACACGTGCATTATAATTTCAGACTTGGTGTACCTGTCAGTGGGAGATCAAAGTACAGATACAAATGTTGATTTAAAAACAGAAAGACGTATCTAGCAAAGTGAAGGCTGAAAAATCTACTTAGAACTCTGGTGTTTATGCAGCTTCAAAGTTTTGATAGTTATGTAGTTTGTATTTTTTTCTATAAAAAATATTATAAATTAATTTGTTTTCCATGTTGCTTATTTTAGGAAATAAGCTTTAAATAGGAAGCGGTTTGTGTACTTTTATCCCCCCCAAAAGTATCCTTTAAATAGAAAAGTGGGGAAGATAATAGTGTGCATCAGTGTTACCTTTTCAACACGGTACTTTTCTCTGTTTTTTTCTTCCTAAGGTTAGGAAATAGAAGTCTAGTATTCTGGATACGTATGCTAGCAAGAGTTCTGAAGGACATGTAAATAGCTTCTTAAACTGGGAATTTTGTTGGTTGTATTTTTTTTTTTTAAACCTTAGCAGTTCGTAGGAGCTAATGTATGCAATGCATAATCTAAATACTGCAAGAGGTAACCTTTGAAACTTACATAGTCTAGTAAGATAATTTTTACACTTACTAAGTTGCACGGTAATCTCGATGTGGTTTTTCTTGCTTTGTACAATTTTGTTCTGATTTTTATATCTGCTTCTTTTAGGAAGAAAATGAAAATCTTTTCTGAGTCTCATAAAACTGTTTTCGTTGTGGATCACTGCCCGTATATGGCAGAGTCCTGCAGGCAACATGTGGAATTCGATATGTTAGTAAAGAATCGGACCCAAGGAATTATACCTATAGCACCCATATCAAAATCACTATGGACCTGTTCGGTGGAATCATCCATGGAGTACTGTAGAATAATGTATGATATTTTCCCTTTCAAGAAACTGGTAAGTTCTAGCCCCACTGCAAATGATACTTTATAGCATAAGGGGTATTTCCTCATTTTCTT
>JARCZZ010022480.1:0-16422 GCA_030323915.1 Brotogeris chrysoptera
CCCTTCAGATACTGGAAGGCTGCTCTGAGGTCTCCACGCAGCCTTCTCTTCTCCAGGATGAACAGCCCCAACTTTCTTATCCTATCTGTCTTCATACAGGAGGTGCTCTCCAGTCCCCTCATCATCCTCATGGCCCTCCTTTGGACTTGTTCCAACACTTCCATGTCCTTTCTATGTTGAGGACACCAAAACTGCACACAATACTCCAAGTGAGGTCTCACGAGAGCAGAGTAGAGGGGCAGGATCACCTCCCTTGACCTGCTGGCAATCATACAATATTGTAGTTCAAAACAGTTATAAGACTATTTTATAAAAAATGTTTGATCTCACTTTCACTGTGTATTTCAGTCAAATCTGAAATATACATTTAAGTGTCTAGCTTTGCTGCTTATCATATCTTTGATCTTGTTGCACAGTATGGACAAAATTTTTGGATGACCACAGGCATATGTGTACTCAATATATAGAAGGAATAAAAGGTATTATTGCTGTAGGAGTTAAATAGTTCAAGTGGTTGAGCTAGACATTGCAAGTCGTGGTGGGTAAAGAGGTGAGGGGGAAAATGGTTATTGATACCCTAGCAAGAAAACATTTCATTAGTCTCATTCCTCCCATCATACACCAACAAGTTCCCATACAAGGACATGAATATTGACAGGGTGTCTGTGGTGGCACATAAGTCTACATAAAAGCATCATCTAACACAACTGTAAAGTTTATGTCATCCTGGGATCTGGGACAAGGTAGTGTTTCTCATTTAAGCAGATGTATCCTAAGACAGGCTAGTTTGCAGGGGTAGTAATCATTTTGCTGTCTTTAGACTTCTGACCTAACCTACTGAGTACAGATAGAGTTTCTTGAAAAAAAGATTCAGTAGAGCACTGTTAAAAACAGTTATAAATATTGACCAAGAAATGCACATTTAAAAATTATCAAAATAAAATAAAATTTGCATGTGCATTATGAAACATATAGCTCTTAATTTTTTTTCAGAGAACCTTAGGAATTCCTTACTATAACTAATTTTGATTTTGTATGTTTAATACATGGAAATTATGCCAGAAACAAATAAAAAAAATAGCTGAAGATATCTTTGCAAATCACTGTGTTAACATCAAGAATGGAAAAAACTACTAGTCAGGGTTCATACTGAGGAAGGTTAAATAAACATGCTGTGATAGAAAAAGGAATCTATGGACAAAATAATTCATAATTCAGGAAAAAAAATAATTGAGGAATTGTGTGTAAAAAAAGAAATTCAAGAGACAACTAAATCAAAAGGTTCCACTCAAGTTTGGTGGTTACTTGGTGAGACAGTTCAGAACTACCCCTTCAAGTTAACAGTGTTGGAGTATAATAAGGTAAGAACTCATATATCAAGTCAGAATAATAATATAAAAAAATCCTATGTCTAGACAGAGACCATTTTAGCAAGTTATTTTGCAAATCAAGAAGAATTACCACTAGGCAGCGGGATGTCAGTCATGGTTTCAGTTTGGTTTGTTCTTCACAGGGCCCTGGAGATGAAAATTCACTTACTGAAAAGTAACCAGCTAATAGAACTGGTCAAGACAGCAGAAAACAAACACTGAGAGACAAGAAACATCCTTGCTTAATTTCCACAGCACACAAATGAGGTCACTAAGGAAGTTAGGCAAGGAAGAGTGTAACATTTTGGGTCAGGTGTTTAAATGGTAAGAGGTGTATTTTTTCCATTTTCTACAAGTGCAATAGCCATAAGAATGTTTTTTTTTCTCACAGCTTTTCTTTCTTATTGTTCAGATTCTAAAATTTTTTCACAACTGTTTCTTATTGCATGACTGTACAGCTCCTAATATATATTGCGTAAAAATGATAAATTATGGATTTTGTCATAACCCATTGTAATCAGCCAAATAGCTGTATTGTTTACACAGTATCACCTACATCACTATCTGAAAATAAGGCACTTGTGTGGTCAAACACTCTACCTCAAATGCAACATTTTTCCCCTGGTGGCCAGAAGAATCAATACAGTGTTCAAAAGGAAATTATTCTAATAGCAGAGCATAGATAATTTTTACATGGTTATATTAGTCTAATGTTATTTTAATGGATTAGGTTTTTCTTACCTCTCTATAAATGAAAGGAATGATAAATTGCAAGTAATGAAAGAATAAGATATCTTATTTGGTACTGCTATTTCAGCAGATGATAATGTTAATATGAAAGTTTCATTCACAGAAAAAAATAAAAGGAGAGGAATGTGGCGCCTCTCAGTTAAAACTGTTCAGGGTATCTCTGTTTTGAGGGATGGTTAAGACCACATAGATACAGCGAAGAGTAGACTACTACCAGGAGCAGACCAATGCACCGTTAATACTCAAGATGACTACTTCTCAGAAGATTATGCCTTAATTATCCAGATTTTCTTGAACTACTTTATGAAAAATTTGGGCATCTTTCCTTAACAAGTGCACTTTTGTCGGTTAGGACAGGAAAAAAAGCCTAAGATTTTAATGAAAGAAAACAAAGTTACATTTCAAGCAAATCATTTAGTTGAAAAAGAAAGCAATATGCCATGATAGCAATCCACACTAGCCCTGAAGGGATAGACATATATGTTAATTAGCTAAACCAGGTATAAAATTTTAATTATTACAAAGGAAAATTAGAAACTCTATCTGCCTTGGGATGTTTTGCAATACAGACATCAGATACAAACCTTTCAGTTAGATTGGCCTGACTCTTTTTGTCCTCCACAAACTCACCCAAATACAGTAAACAGGAGTCTGTCTGAACTGATCAATTGATAAAAAGATATTAATGTCTCTTCAGTAATGTCAGTAATGTCCATACTGAAGTTCTCTGGAAATTAACAGTATATATGCAGTGCTCTGATGAATGAAGATGTACATTCAACTTAATTTCCAATCGTTTGGAGCAATAAAGCAAGGCAATTAAGAGTTGAGCCTGCTGCGCAGCTGGGTCAGTTATGATTTCCCTATTCGCTCCTGCTTGCTGGGATTTTTTTGTTCACAACTTTCTAAAGGCCCTATTTCAGCTTTACTAATTGAAAAGCAACGTATATATCTCCCTATTATCAATGCTTCTAAGGGATAGGAGACTTGTGAAGGTATTAAAGAATTCGTTCCACTACACAGTCTACTATCCACCATAGGCCTTGAAAAGGATGCAAGTTCACAATCCTAAATTAATACTTATGTATCAAGAGGCAGATTTATATCCTTTACTGTGAAATAATGTATTTCTTTTCTTAAAAGACTTTTTCGCTAGATATGCTGATGTAACTTAAATGCAGTCTGTCACCACTATTATATACCTGCAGTATGCAGTTCTATGAAACAAAACCACATCAGCAAATGCACAATAAATAACAGGCCTGAAATATCACAAACCTGCATTATAATCGTAAGCAATTTCAACTCTATTTGCTTAGTTTTTCAGAATGTCTTGGTACAATATATGAAAAAGTTAAGCCACAGGAAGCTTTAGAATATGAAACTTTTTCCCTTCTGTCTCTTTTGCCCTTTTTGTCCTCTTTTATCTCTGGATTGTGAAATACAGATATTACTCTGTACTTCTGTACCCATGGTCCAGCTGACTAAGACCACCTTTGTAAGTTCAAATTTAAACCTCTGATTGCTCAATTTAAAATTATTTTGCTGATGTGAGGTTACCCTTTGAATTTTTGTCCTGCTTGCAGGGTCAAGTTGCTGTTCTGATGTACGCAGTTCTAAAGTGTGACATTGGTTTATACAGCTTTGATAATTCAGCCAAGACTTGTAGATTTACAGCATTATTACCATTATATTTATCACATTATATTGCTAGGTATCAGTTGGCTGTTAAACTCTAAGAAAACGTTGGAATACAGTACAGTAATGAGAAGCCCATTAAAACATTTGGGTTTCAGAAAGACAAGCTAATTTTCTGGAGAAACAGCCATTCAGGTAACTTAATAAAATCCTAGTTTTCAAACAGTGTAGTTTTTAGGAAAAGGGGGACAAAAAACCCAAACCAAACCCAAACTCTTTGAAGGAACATTTAACAGATCCTACAGGATCTCTTTTTTCATAAAAGGCTTTATTTGATCTGGTTCTAAGTTACCCAAGTTATGACCAGGAATGTAAAGTCAGAATTTAAGAATAAAAATGAGCTTGTTTATATCTAAAGACCAGAAGAAAGACCGAGAGACCTAAGCCTTTTCAAAGTGATTCTGTTTCTCACAAAGTCTCATATTATCAGCCAGAGAACTTTCACGTCACAAGACTCATAAGGGCAATCAAAGAATTAGTAGTTTTTATCTCAACAATACAGAAGAATAGAAAAAATACGAACACCTGCTTATAGGAAACAGTGATTTACATATTGTCTAGCTATAATTGCAATACAAGACTTCATTTTCAGCAAGAAGTAGGCTATAGGGGACATTATCAAGAATAAACCCTTACATTCTCTAAATTTTTAAATATTTTCAAAAGCAATACAAAGCAAAGAGACCAAAAATCTCCTAAAAGAAAGGAATGAAGAACAGAACACTGGACAAAATCCTTATCATCCTATTTCTCCTAAGTACCTTACACAAAATGGATTAGGTTTTTTTCCTCAATACACACACCTCACAGCTGGCCTGAACCCTTTTATCAGTCCACCCTCAATTAGTCTCACCATGATATTTTATAAAACTGGGCTCAGCAAGGCGCTGTTCTTTTGGGCTAGAAGAGGTTATGAGGTAATTTAGGATATTTCTCTTCCAGCTTTAATGCTGTTTTTTAATCAGGAAGAAATATTTTGATGGCATTCTCTACTAAAACTTTTCATTTATGGGATTATATTCCTGAGATAGTGACTTTCCTGGGTTCAGCAGTAGCAGTCATTTTTCTCCTTCTTAGTAGCTGGTGCAGCACTGTGTTTTTGACTTTCGGCCTGGGAACAGTGCTGATAACACCCATGTTTTTATTTGGTGCAGTAATGTTTCCTCTGACCAAGGACTTTCTGAGCCTCATGCTCTGCCAGGGAGGAGAGGAAGCCAGGAGGAAGCAGAGACAGTGCACCTGATCCAAACTGACCAAAGAGGTATTCCATACCACAGCTCGTCATGCACAGGATGTAAAAACGGGGGCAGGGGACCTGGAAGGGTTGGGTTCACTGTTTGGTTGGGCTGGGAATAGGTGGTGAGTGGTTGTATTCTCTTCTCTTGTTGTTTCCCTTGTCATTATTATTATTGGTGGCAGCAGGAGTGGTTTGTGTTATACTTAAGTTACTGGACTGTTCTTATCTCAACCTGTGGGAGTTGCATTCTTTCGATTCTCCTCCCCATCCCCCTGGGAGCGGGGGGCGGGGGGGGAAGAAAGAGAGGGGAGTGAGTGAGCAAACTGCGTGAGTTACAGCTAGGCTTAAACCACGGCAGTGACACATGATGTTTAATCAAGAAATATAGCTTAAATTCTAGAACATTATGTAGTCTGTATTACTACTAAATATTCAGCACCTGTCACTTCTAATTCAAGACTTCTAATCCTGTTTTCTTCCAGACAAAAATTGAAATAGAAGGATAAGTTTATAAAGGTGTTATTTGGGATCTGTTAGATTTTTTCCTGTGTAGAAAACAATTTTCTACAGTACTTACATGTTACTTAAGGCTATTCTTGCTGTTTGTTTCACCAGGTAGTAAGATATACTCTTTATGTTTACATAAATATATTTCTAATTGAAAACTCATTTTCAGTTTGTAAATATTTTAAAAAGCTGCATATTACTAGTGAGTATGTGTAAAATACCTGAGAATGTCAATTGCAGTACATCAAGTTGCTAACTGTCTATCCATGGAATAGTAGGAATAGGTCATTTTTTCACTATGCATTCAAGGTCTTTGGAATATAGGCATCTTTTCTCTTGCACAAGGCAAAAATCAGGTCACAGAGCATGTAATGTCTTGTGCCTACTTCTTAAACCTTAAACACTTGAAAGCTTGGTGAACTTTAATGGTATGACTTTCTGCAGTATCTCACACTGTTGTAGTCTAAACTGTACCATTTTAAGTACTGGATTTTTTTCCTACAAATGGTCTGTGTTGATATTTCCCCTTTCCTAGAGTCTTTGTATAAGAACTTCCCTTGATAAAGGTGCATGGGGTCCTCTGGTTTAATGGCGGGGGGGATACATTGTGTATTTTATTTTTAAAGCACAGTATGAAGAGGTGGTTTTGCTTCTAAAAGAAAGCTTTACAGCAGTGACAGTTTTAATCTAATTTTAGAAGTAATAAAATTGCTCCCAATATTTTAAGGATTCAAGCTGCTCTAAATTCAGCCTTAGAACATATTGGTGATGATCCTATCAATTTGTTAAAATGCAGAAGTAGGACACAAAGGGACACAACTCAGTTCCTCTTAGCAGAAATGTTCAAAGTGCGAAGGTAGCTAGATATGGAGAAAGTCTGTTCTGCCCTTGGGGGCTCTGCACAGTGACCCTTCTGCCCAAAGAAATCTGATATTCTGAAGTCTGATTCCTGGCCTTATCAGGAGCAGTGGTGAAGAAAACCAATGTCTTAAGGGAGTGCTATCTTGTGCTTGCTACCACCCAGCGTGCTAAGTGACTGCAGCAGCCACAGCAGAGCTGGTATAATTAACATACTTCCCCTCTGAGGTGTGGTGCTGGAACAGGAGCAGTAAAGCAAGTACAGTATGATTAATGAACAAAACAGGCTGCAAAATTAGTCAATCTGGGCCTTCATAATTTTATCTTATTAAATACACATATGTGGGTAAATGCATGTTTTATATGCATAACATTATTTCAATTCTAATAGTTTGTTATTCATATCATATTTAACCCCCAAACTTTTTTTATTTAATTTACTTTGCTTCTTATGCAGGTGTCATTACTTTTTAACTAGCAAGAAACCAACCATCTGACATTTCAATTTAAATCAGGCCTGCTATTCATTTTTAATAACATTTATGAACCTCTGAGGTAGAAGAAATCTACACACATTTTTAGAAAAACAAAATCAGCAGGAATTAGAAAATCCTTAGCAATGCTTTGAGCTTCTTTCTGAAAAGAGAAAAAAAAAGCTCTGACTGTTTTTTTCTATTTACTTAAATGTTCGTGAACATTTTGGATTTAGAAGAGTTTCTGAGAAAGAAACACCTTTCTAGAACCCTTAACCTTCAAAATGATTGGTGCTTGTGATCTTGGCATTTCTTCATTTCACTATATCTGTCTGTCCACCTTTCAGCTCAACTGGAAAAATAACTTATGTAGGTGATATAAAAATAATTCAGTTCCCTACCCTTTCTGAGGTGACTCAGAAATAGGTTAATTGGAATTCATTATATACAGTCGATAAGTTGAAATAAGTGGGCTGAAGATTTTAAAGTTCTATGCATTTCCTGCCTCATGTAGCTTTTACTCAAATGCCTTCAACAGATTCCAAAGTATAATAGATTTAGCCAAGTACAATTTAATCAGATTTTTTGATACCTTCCAAACATATAAATAACCTTGTTTACTTGTAATATAATCAGTAGTTTTCTTTTTATTAAATTAGAAATATTTGAAATTTTTAATTTATTCTCAAAATTACTCTAATATCATTTTTCTTCTCTTCTCAAAAGTAACTTGCTCTGCAGATTTGCTTGAGAAGAATGTTTACTTCACTTGGTAGTGGTTCTATTCTTTGACTTTTCAAGTGATTTATGATACATGGCTACTCTTGCTAATATTAATTGCTCAGAATATTAACACCTTCACAGTACCTATTTGCCAAACCACCATCATCTGCTAATTTAAGTCCTTCTCAAAAACCTGCTCAGTAACATAGAAAAGTGGGTAAATATCACTTAAGAGTGGTTTAATACCCTCCTGAAATAATTATATAATCCTTTCTGTGTAAGCCTTGACCCAACTTGAACTAACAATGTGGCAATGGAGTAAAAATGTTGGCTTTCAAGAAATTTTTACAGATCAGTACTTTTACTTGTGCATGATCATCTTTTCTTTTTCCAAGTGAAACTTTTATTTTTCCATGTCACTAAATGCAGTAGAACTTAGGCAGAATAAAGTTTGCCTATTCCCTTATGCTAAGAATGCAGAGGTATATTTTTATTAACCAGGGACGAAGTCCAAGTCACTTCTTCAAATATGGTGGGTTAGAAAAATCTTTCATTCTTCATGCTGCCTTCACTTCTGCAATATTTTCATTTACTTAATCTGTAGTCTTTGGAGCTAAAATAATTCTTCTCAAAATATGCTTTCCTCACCTGAAATCACTAATGGGGCATTTAGGTACTATAAGCACTGTTAATGTGAAAGCGTGGTAAGCTGACTGCCGTCTAACTACAACACAAATGAAAATCTTGGTAAAATACAAAATTAACAAATATACCTTATGGATTTTAGCTATAATGAATATTTCTGATATGCACTCTGGTAACTAAATATTACAATGCTGTGCATAAGCTCTTCAAAATTCAGCACTGGAGCTAATTTCAGAAAGAAATAGAAAGCTTGGGAGCTATTCACCTTCTGGTTTTGTACAGCCTTGAAATCTTCCTGACTGTTCTAGGAACACATATGCAAGACTCAGACAGTTTTCTCCAGTCAAACAGCATGCTTTTCCTGGGTGTCTTTTTGGCAGATAACATGAGAATTACTTGAATCATAGATCAAATGTGTACAGCATTTCCAATGATTTTCCTCTGAAGTATAGAAAAAAAACACTACAGAACTTCAAATCAAATTTGATGGATGTAAGCTTTTTTGGTTTTGGCACAGCATCTCAATAACTTCACCTTCAATTTTATTAATGATCTGCAAATAAGCACTTCTGGGCTACCAGGAAACTATGGGAAATATCAGAACTTTCTGTAAGTTGCTATTTTCATTATGGTATCTTGTAAACCCAGCAGATATCTGTAGAAATATTAGGTAAATAAACATAGTGTAAAAAGCCTTTACCAGAGATCTTACAGTTTCGTTGGATGAGACATATACAGAGGTAAAAAGAAAAAAAACAACCCCTGTACTTCAGGTTTGCATGACAAACATGCAAACAATTAGAAAATGCTGACTTACTCCCATAATTGCAATGTTGTGAGTAGAAAGTAAGCAATAAATAATATATAAACAATCTTTTCTATTACATAGAAACAAGAATCTGCTTTATTTTGTGATTTAGAAAATAGTGCGTACTGCTTTTCTGAACAAAGCTTTTGTGTTTGTGATTTTTTGGGGGGTTTTTTTGAGTTTTTTTTAAAAAAACTTGCTAAAAGCCATCCAATTTCATAAAGTGTATTTGTGAAAAGGCAGGAAGATATCAGCCTAGTATCTGATGTAAATCTGAGGTAAAACTGGGTCATGCGACCACACTTTTTTCCCCTCACTAAACATTATGATGCTTGTTTTTTTTAACACCAGGGACAGAATAAGAAAGTATTAAATACTATTAATACATTTGGGAGTCTTCAGTTAACTGTTGTTTGTTGTGCTTTGAGGTAAAATTTCAGTAGATTGTTTTGACCTATTAGTCCTTTTTTTTCTTTTCTTTTGTCTCCACAAATACTGGAATAAGGGTTATAAAAAGTGAGCCTGTGGGCTGTGTTTCCCAGATAACATTTGCAGCATTGAGTTACTTTCTCCTTCAGCACGATTTTCTACACCAAGGGCCTATCATTCTCCTTTAGCCTTTAAAATTTCAAAAGAGAAGCAGATACAGTGAACAATAAATCTAGACTACAAGATGTATTTAAGAAAAGCATTTGCATCTCTAGTGTGCTGCATTTGCCTGTTAGTGGAAATTTAGCAAAGACCACCAAAGCAATTTCTCAACGGCTGCAGCAATAATAATGTCTCTAGTTATGATTCTGATCTAGATGTTCAGTTATGGTTATTGTAATTAAACAGAGGAAGAAATATGTTTATGCCTGATGCCACACGTGATATTAACTGAAAAATCTACACATGGAAACTTGAACTTCAGAACATAATTATGTTACTTCCTTTGTTCAAAGAATCAAGAAGAGAAAACAATCATAAATGTGCTTTTTAACAGCTCTTCAAAGAAACTCATTTCTACTTTCAGTAAAAAGAATAATATAATGTCACAATCATATTAATATCATTATTTTTCAAAGTTAACGGACTATATGTGGAGGTATATGTACTTTAAGTAAGTACATAAATTGCAGAAGTTTGCTTGGATGCTAGGAGAAATGCATAAACGGATTGAGAAGCTAAATGAGATTTATGTGTCTGAACCTGTTAATGGTATTTCTGTCCGGCAGACTGTGTGGATCAACTGAAATGGTAGGTTTGTGCTCTTGTTCCACAACTGTCTTGCTCTGTCTGGCAACTCATCACAGATATGTAGAGGATGTTCTCATTTATTGGCAGAAAAATTGTTAGAAAACAAGTATGATATGTCCAATGATACGTCTATTGAATAATGGGAAAGGATACAGGTTGGCTCAGTAGTTTTCTGTTCTACAGTACAAGAAAAGAAAATTCTTTTAGCACCTTCTCAATTGTCTCAGAGTTATTAGGGCTGGAGTTTTGTGTGTCTCCAGTTTGTTCGTGGCCTGGATTGCCCTTTTCACTAACAGTCAGTAACAGTTCATGAACAGCAGAGCTCAGTGTCTGCATACAGAGAAATAGAAGGAATTTTAATGCATCTCTGGAATCAACAATAAATAAAAATTATAAATTAACAATAAATATCTTGAATTCTAGTTCTTAGGTCATCCTGGAATGCATGAGTGCGGTAATAATTAGGTACAGAAATTAGGTTAAACTGAAAGGGAACTACTATGTCAGCATTACAGCAGATTTCTAATATCTTTTAAAATATGAGAAAAGTATTTTTAATGTCACACTCTCTCTGTATTATGTGTAATATAAGATTTACCAGGCATAACCATTACCTCAGTGAAACAGAAATCAGTGGCATCTCCCAGTTTCTTGAAGTCCTGCAGTGCAACAATACATTGTGTTTCAAGGAAGACGTAAGAAAAGAAGTAGAAAGCTGATCCCAAACTGTAAAATAAAACAAAAGAGACCATTCTATAGTTATTTCAAAGGTTTTCTTAACTAGACATGCAGAAAAAAGTCTAACATCTGGGCTGAGCCAAAGCATTCAGGGAATCTGTATGTTCTCATCGAGACTGTATTAAATCAACAATTGTCAACAGAAATATATCTATGTACATAAGAGTTTTGTGCTTGTTAATAAAACTGACAGCTTATTGCAGCGAACTTCATATGATACAAGCATGTTTGTCCGTTGTAGTCTTGCAGTGTCACTTCCTGGCTCACCAGTCACCTGCATGATGTGGCTCAATTATAAGCCTTTATAAATAAATAACAAGTCAATCTGACAACTCACAAACTGATTGAGATAAAAAATATGTTGAGCTTTGTGAATTTTTAATCTGAAATAAGACATTTCACATGTTGCAATGATAAATATTTATAAAGCATCTAAACTGCTTTTCATATGATCTAATTTATATTTAAAATATCTTTAAAATACATCTGATTTGAATGAGTTATACTCACAGTATATTAAAAGAAAATTGAATGAAGTTAGCAGATCCAACTGCAACTGAATTTTGTTGTTCCTGGACATGGGGAATAGTTTCCGGGTTTCTGAGGTAGAAATCTACCTATCCCCCCAGCAAATATTTTGTGGCAAAAATTGTTTTGCATAAGCCTAAGACTTTTGGTCTCTCATCGATCAGTGTTCACCACAGACTCTATCAGGAATCAGAGAATGGGACAAGTTTCCATCACCCCGACAGCAGATTTGCTTTATATTTTCAACAGCAGTACTTGAGGAAAAAAAATAAATCTTTTGAAATGATGCTCCAGGAATTAAAGGGTTACATGACTCCAGATGATTCCAGCTAAGCACACAAAATATTTTTTTGACTGTGTGGTTGTTACACAGTACTATATATACTTAACTGTGTTCCTTGGAATTTGATAGTTTCTTTGTATGGGAAGAATTAATTCACTTTGGCTCTAAGCTATCAAGGACTGAATATCACAAGAGAAAATACTTGAAATCTCTTAATCCCTAAGAGGAGTTATACTAGAAAGTATTGGATCAACTTCATTTCGAAAGGGTCAATACAAGGACAAATGGTACAGCCTAATGAATGTTTGAAACCCCTTATGTAATTAATGGTTTCAAGTGCTGCCTTCTGTGTCTTTTCCTGTTAGTTTTTACTAATTTTGTTAAAAATTCTTTCCCTCTTTTGCATTTAAATGATATTTTTAATCAACATTTTCCAAATTATCATTTCTATTTAACTGAATCTTTCTTCATAACAATACCCGATCTTTATTTTATAAACAGAAATCTGACCATCCATTGCAAATGGAAAGTGCATTGCAGAACCTTCCCAAATCCAGGCAGAAAAAAATAATATATATATATATATCGGAAATAAACAGAAAATAAGGGTGGAAGGGACCTTGAAAGGTGACCTCATCCATTCCCTCTGCCCCAAGGCAGAATCAGTTATACCTAAACCATTCCTGACAGATGTTTGTCTAACCTGTTTTTTGAAACCTTCTGTGACAGACATCCCATATCCTCCCCAAGCAATATACCCTAATGCTTAACCTTCCTTTTAGTTGGAAAAGATTTTTTTTTCTTTCACTTTGTTGGATTTTGTTGGGGTTTTTTTGTTGATTTTTTTTTTCTTTTCTATATTAGCTAATTTAAATCTTCGCTGCTATTTCTTAAGTTCATAATTTTCTGTCCTCTCCACCATGGATATGGGGAAGAGATTATTCCCTTTCTCTTTGCAGCAGAGTTTTACATACCTGAAAAGTGTTAAATGAGAGGAGGAGTTAGGAATACTAAAAATAACCTCCAGCAGAGCAAGTGACCAGTAGGAAAAAAAAAAAAGAAAAAGAGCTAAAAATGCAAAATGTATTGGAAGGGAGCCCAAACAGGCAAGTGAATGATAATGATCTGATAATTTGGCTAGACAGAAGGGAACTTGAATAGAAACTGCACATATGCGGCTCATATTAAATACCCACAAAAGATATGCATGATTTCTGGCATACTGCATCACAAGCTATTTAGTTTAGCAGTAATTAGTTGTAAATACTGGTGCAAAATTCTGAAGGATGAGATTTTTTTCTGGAGTTTCAGTGTTTCAGTGTTTAGAAGACTGGGAAGAAAAATGCCCCTCAATTTCTAAGAAATATAGAAACTAAGAACAAGTAAAGCTAAAAATGTATGAGCTTGAGGCAAAAGGTGGAAATTAAAGTGTCTAAATTCTAAAGAAAGGTAGGTCAGTGAGTTGAAATTCAGTCAAATAATAGCTTCAGAGAAACAGTATTAAAAATAAGATACTGTTCCACAGAGGTTGATTTGATTGCATCCTAAGGACAAGAATAAATAAAAAAAATATTCAGGAAAATACCCACAAACCAATAGCTTCTCCAATAACAGAAGAGCAAATACATAGTAAAAAAAAAAATAAAATATATATATATATACATACAAAAGAATTTTGGAGACTTTTCAAAGTTTTATCCCAATTGTCAGATTCAAGATTACATTTAACACATTGCAAATAGCTAGAAGCGGAGTTTGTCTGGTTTTCAAGAAACTCAGGCTTTTGGATAGAATCACAGCATGTAAAAATTGAGAGATACTTTCAGAAAGTGGGAAAGTAAAGGTGGTAACTATCTATATGAAAAACAACCTACGTTATTTTGTGCTAATGCAGACAAATTAGAAGGAAACTGCAAATGCAAATCATATTTTTAAAGCTGATTCAGTTAAATATCTTGATAATATTTCAGAGACATTAGCTTTTAATGCTGAAGCTACTATAACAAGGTTGTTTTACCATCTTAAAAAAATCAAGTCCCACATTAATTTTGTATATTACAGTAATTGTTCTGATTGGCAGAAAGCAAAAAAAAAAACCAAACCCAAACCCATGAATTCTTTGTAACAAGACTGTCTTTACTGATAATTTCCCCCCTTTTTTATTGTTGCCAATTAAAGCCAAATTCTGTCTTCTTGCAATGTGAATAAAAATTAAATATTCATTTAAATAATCTCCATGCTTATGGTCAATAATCCAAATCTAAAATATTATTAATGTGTTAAATTATTAAACATAAATTACAAGCCTAAAGCTTTCAACTTGTAGAAATCTCCAGTGTAAGTCATGGCACTCTCATTTGCTAATTAATTTTTACAAACACAGTCTAAAGCTGTTGTGGCTAAATATATACACATGTGAAGCACCTATAGGAAAGAAGACCTTGAACAGACACCCATTTTATATTTTTTTTTTTTTCTTCTTAGAACTAAATTTCATTCAGTAAAGAAGTTCCTAACAGCAACCTTCCCTTCCCTTCAGAGAGTAGTGTTTGATGTTTTTAATCTTCAGTGTGTTCTCTTTATTCTCCACTAGTTCCATAGGAGACATTTTAGAAGAAGAATTTGGATGGATCCAGCCTGCAGTATCCTGTGGCTCCTGTGTGCAGGATCCAGCTGAGTCTTCTGGAAAGGAAAAGAGGGCCTCACTGCCTGCCCATGCATCTCTACAGAAGGCTACGCAGAGACCTTGATTATTCTGCCTTCCTGTAGGTACGATGAATTTTATTTGAAAGTGTGTCACTTTTCTGGTGCACATGGGGAAGTGTATGCTTCAGTGTACCATATTAGTATTTTCCCTCTGATAGAGCTGGCCAGACACTGGGAATATATCTGTATAATATATTTAAATTTGCAGTAAAAAGAGGTTTCAGACGGAGTCTTGAATACTTTTAAGGCAACTGATTTAACCAATCATAAAGGTTAAAGACCAAATATGGAATCAGTCACTAAGAGAAGCAAAAATAACAAATAAAATATTAATTTGATTAATTCTGGTGTGTATTTTCCCCTCCAATCTGCATGGTAATAGGATTTACAAATACATATCAAGGCAAAAACAAACATTAAAAGTATTGATTTATCCAATGCTATTGAGTACAAAAGCACTACAGAGTATAGTGAGCATAAAATACACACAGAGATAAAAGAGCTATTACAATAAGCAAACTGATAGCAAACAACAAACAGGAAAAACACTGCTTTTTAGTCATGCCTTAATGGGATGAATGCATTCACTAGCTTTTCTAAATACAGATTTTCACTTACTGTAAGTAAGCCTTAGGGATATTCATCAAAAAGTGTTTCCAGTAATTAGAAATTTGTGAAGAATTAAAAGACTGACAGTACTGAGCAGCAATGAAAACAAAATTCTAAGGTTCATTCATGAGTGTTCACAAGCTGAAATATGAACTCAAGCAAGCAGTCAGCTCCTCGGCAATGTCTCAACACATGCTACTTCAATAAATCATTGCATTTCAAAATGTAAATGCATTTCTCTTTAGTAAGTGATCATAAAGATTCCTGCTTAATTTATGATTTGAATATATTTCTCTGTCCAAATACTGTAACATCAAGATGATTTCCTGGTAAAATTCATGTATCCATATACACAAATACAGAAAGAAAAAAGAGAAATGTGAGTGTATTTTGATTATTTGCAAGCTTTACAGTATAAATTGAATTCTACTACCTGTATATAACATGGAAATTAATTTCAATGCACACAATAACATCTTATTGTGAACAGCAGAGTACAGCCAACACTCCTTACCTGTTACTGTATGACATGGGCTTGTTGAAAAGTGTTTTGACCATTGTTGAGTTTTTTGGGATGAGAGCTATTGATTTGTTCTGACAGGATGGTAAGACCCTGAAAATAGCCTACATAAATGGATTTTCTGAATGCTAGGTGTGCTGGGTAAAACACTCTTCTCAGAGAGAACATTATTTGCCTTTTGATAATCTGGTGGTTTGGTCTTTTGTAATTCCAGCTGTGGTTTCACCAGCAGTTGATAGAAAGGACTGAATTAAACATGAAAACAAAGGCTCTTGGTATTAAAATCAAAAAAATGGGGCAAAATATCACTAAACCAACACTGCCATGTTCTTAAAATTCAGAGATTTTATCAGCACTAAGAAAAACATATTTGTATATGGTTATTTGTGACTCTACAATATGAAATTAAAATAACTTCTTGTCATCTACCCATGATCCTTTCTTTGCTGACGCCATATGTCTAAAAGTGCTTGGAGAAGGGAAAAAAAAGCTGTTAAACCAGTCTGCCTGGTTACCTGGGTCGAGCTATTACAAATTTTATTGTGTGAGTTTTAGGATCAATGACTGTTTTCCATCTCCTTTTCCATCAATTTCCTTCTCTTATTTGTCTTGACCTGAAATGTTTTGTTTGCTTTTCTGAAAGCATCTGGAAGGTCACTGTCATGGGTTCAGCAGCAGCAGTCATTTTTCTCTTTCTTGGTAGCTGGTGCAGCACTGTGGTTTTGATTTT